>JAODAL010070475.1:0-15911 GCA_025379985.1 Phyllomedusa bahiana | reverse complement strand
CCACTCAATGGAACTTAAATATGTGATTGCCTGTACTATACATTGCAGTACTGATGTACTTCATCAATATTCCAGCTGCCATTGCAACTGAATGCTACCCCATAATGGGTGAGGGCACCACAGTCCTTTTTAACTGTTTACATCCTGCAGTCACATTGGCCGCAACATCTAAGCAGTTCAATAACTGAGATTAGAGTTGTCTCCAATCCTGGTCACTAATGGCGGATGTCAACTGATCCCACTCTATACTCCCTTAGTGTTGCCATGAAGTACCAGTATGTCACAGTATGTTTTTTTTCAGGGGATAAGGGTGTGATATAATACATTTTAGGAGAATTTAGCTATAGCTACTTCCCTTATTGTGCAATAATATAAGCACACTTTATTGTACAATTGTGATTTTTCATGTATAACTAAGTGGTGGGCCTCAAGAATGATTTCCTCTAGTGGGCCCAAGGTACTTCAGCCTGACAATAGCTGGGTGCCATAGTAAACTTTTGATTAAAAAAATATTTAAAGGTGCGTCCACACGGCAAAGGACAAAAAACTGTTTGGTTTTGACCAAAGCAGTACCGTCCAGCAGATTAGTTTTTTGGATAGTTTTTGTCACAAAAAACAGCCAAGTTTTAAGCAGTTTTAGTTTTTGGACAGTTTTTGTCATTGAATTTGTCACCGATATTTGAGCGGTTTTTGGACTGTTTTTAAGCAGAAAAGTGTACTGAGTGCAAATGCATTCATGATTGGTGCAAGAAATCATGTGATTTTTTTTATCTCCAGCCAGTGGTCACTCCCTAAGCTTTCAGTGGGCATTTTGTACTCGTCTCAGCCACACATTGTGTTTTTGTGTTCCAGGCTCCATTTTGGATTTCAATCTGTGGCCAATTTCCCTAACTGCCTTGGTGCCGACGATGGGAACCACATACATGTGCATCAGCCACCATGATCAGGATCCATATATATCAAAATTAGAAGAAATATTTTTCAGTGGTCCTGATGTTGGTGGCTGATGTACACTGCAAGTTTGTGGCTAACGAAGTCAGTGCCTATGGCAGTACAGGGGACTCCAGGGCACTGCTTACATCTACTTTCGGTCGTACAGTCATACAGTGCTGCAAGATCAGCTTACACTACCACCTCCATGACCACTTTCCAACACCATGGTTCCAGTTCCCTTTGTGTTGGTCGCAGATGAGGCATTTCCTTTGATGACAAACACGCTGCAACCATTCCCTCAGAGGGAACTATGTGTGTGGAAGCAGATATTTAATGCCAGATTAAGTCGCACACGAAAAGTCGCAGAATGCACCTTCAGAATCTTGACCAGTATGTGAAGGGTTTTCACAGGGACATTGCAGTTGAAGGAGGACAACGTGGATCTAGTCATAAAAGCGACCAGTGACTTAAATATATCCATGATTCTGAGAACCGCACGAATGTAGATGTGGGTAAAGAGTCCGTTTTACGTGACTATCCACTTCAGTTCCCTGCAGGACATCCTTCTGATACTAAAGTGCATGAACTACTTCATGAGTCCAGAAGGTGCAGTGCGGTTGGAATTTCCCTGCCTCCATGGTGCTCCCTCTTTCCAGCAATAATGGCTGACAACTAGTCATGTGTCTGTTTGCACTAAATTGCTAACATCTGTGTACTGTGTGGCCTTCTATGTTTATTTCATGTGAATAAAAGGCCTCATTCTTTTCGTTATTATCTATATGTTTGTCATTTGTTTATCAGAAATTAAAATTATTTTTCTTAATTTGTGTCTTTATTTCTATTATTCTATGGGGTTTTGTTGTCACATGACTTTTACATTTTTCCTCTTAGTAATAAATAGCCAATAGCCAAAATGACTGTATTGGACAGTATAGTCCAAACAAACAGCATGGGAAAGTCTAAAGAAATCAACCAAGATATCCGGAAGAGAATCGTTCATCTGTATAAACAATTATACACAAGTACAAACAAGATGGAAATGTTCAGCCATCATATCACTCATGAAAGGGATGGGTTCTGTGTCTCAGATATAAACGTGCTTTGGTCCGACATGTGCATATCAACTCAAGAATAAAAACAAAACACCTTCTAAAGATGCTCGCAAAAGCTGGTAAGAATGTGTCATTGTCCACAGTGAAATGAGTACTGTATTAATATGGGTTGAAAGGCCACTCTGCTAGGAAGAAGCCATTACTCCAAATGATATATATAAAAGCCAGATTAATGTTTGCAAATACAAAGAGGAACAAGGATCTACATTTTTGGAGACATGTCCTGTGGTCTGATGAAAATAAAATTAAACTCTTTGGCTATAATGACCATCATCATGTTTAGAGGAAAAAGGGAGAAGCTTGGAAGCCTAAAAACACTATCCCAACTATGAAAAACGGTGGTGGCAGCATAATGTTGTGGGGTTGTTTTGCTGCAGAAGGGACTGGTGCACTTCACAAAATAGATGGCATCATGAGAAAAGAAGATTATGTGGCAATACAGAAGAAACATTTCAAGACATCAGACAGGAAGTTAAAGCTTGGCGGAAATGGGTCTTCCAAATGGACAATGACCTGAAACATACTGCCAAACTGATTACAAAGTGGCTTAAGGATAACCAAGTCAATGCTTTGAAGTGGCCATCACAAAGCCCTGATCTTAATCCTATTGAAAATATATGGGTAAGCTGAAAAGGCAGGTGCAAGCAAGACGATCTACAAACATGGCTCAGTTACACTAGTGTGAAAAGCTTGTGGAAGGATATCTAAAATGTTTGACCCAAGTCATACAGGTTAAGAGCAGTACTACCAAATAATAATGAAATGTATGTAAACTTTTGACTTTGCAGAAAGTAATAGAAATGCCTTAAAAATTCTCTCTCTCTCATTATTCTGGCATTTGACAAATATAAATAATTTTGGTAATCCTAATTGACCTAAACGGACAAGGTTTATTCTGATTTCATGTCAGATAGTAAGAAAAACATGCATATGTTGTCTTTTTATATAGTGTATGCAAACTTCTGGTTTCATCTGTGAATATAGATAGATAGATATAATCTACATGGTTTGTGTATAAATATATATCTATATTGATTTTTTTTTAATTAAAATTCTTCATACCAGAAAGGCAGCGGGAGATTAGAGAGGTGAATAAGTGGCTCAAAAATTGGTGTAGGAAAGAGGGATTTGGGTTTTTGGAGAACTGGGCTGACTTCTGTCTTGGCTACAGACTCTTTTCTAGGGACGAGCTGCACCTAAATGGGGAGAGTGCAGCTGTATTGGGGAACAAAATGGCCAGGAGTTGGAGGAATATTTAAACTAGGGACTGGGAGGGAGGGTAACTACAAAGATAGTGGGCAAGATAGTGAAGATAGAGAGCTGGGACTTAGGAATAAAACAGGGGGTGAGTGGAGGTATGGGGTGTAGCAATAGTTAAAAAAGATCAAGGAGAAAGGAATAAAAACTGAAAAATCTCTAAATTGCATGCTGACCATGCCAGGAGTCTGACCAACAAAATAAATGAACTAGAATTACTAATTGCTGAAGAAAAATATGACATGGCTGGATGAGAGCTACGACTGGGCAGTTAACTTACAGAGTTACAGTCTATTTAGAAGAGATCGTAAGGACCGAAAGGGAGGAGGTGTCTGTCTATATGTAAAATCCTATACATGGGGGTAACAATAACAATATAATACTAATAGGGGTCTGCTGTAGGCCCCCAAATATAACAGAACCCATAGAAGATATGCTCCTCAGGCAAATAGATGAGGCAGCTAATCAGAATGAGGTTGTTATTATGGGCGACTTTAACTACCCAGACATAAATTGGGAATCTGAAACCTGTAGCTCTCATAAAGGAAACAGGTTTTTGTCAATAACTAATGATAATTACCTTTGCCAAATGGTGCAGGAACCGACTAGAGAAAAGGGCCTTCTAGACTTAATATTCACTAATTAATAGACCTGACAGAGTAACAAAGGTTTAGGTTGGGGTGCACCTAGGGAATAGTGACCATAATATAATAAATTTCCTTTTATCCTTCAATAGAGTTTTTTGTCAAGGAGCCACAAAAACACTACATTTTAGGAAGACTAGTTTTATTCTGCTTAGGGAGGCCTTAAACAGTATTGACTGGGACAATGTGTTTAGAAATGGCAGAGCAAATAATAAATCAGATATTTTTAAAAACATCCTAGGCTACCACTGTGAGAGGTGCATACCTTATGGTAATAAAATAATTAGAAACAGGAGAAACCCAATGTGGATCAAGAGGGATGTAAAAGAGGCAATAAATAACAAAAAGAAAGCATTTCAACTATTAAACTACTAAAACAGGAAAAAATAAAGTGTGTAAAATAATGATAAAAGCAGCAAAGCTGGAGACAGAAAGACATATTGCCATAGAAAGTAAAAGTAACCCCAAAATATTTTTTAACTATAAAACTAGAAAATGTTGGCCCTTTGAAAAGTTCTGAGGGAGCGACTGTAGAGGGTGATGAGAAAAAAGCAAACCTATTAAACAATTTTTTTCTCCACTGTATTTACCGAGGAGGATGACCTTTCTGTTAATAAGAAGAGGGATGAGGTAAACTACAACTTAAATGTTTCTTGTCTAACCCAGGAAGAAATGCAGCTCCATCTTAAGAAGATTAAAATAGACAAATCCCCAGGTCCTGATGGCATACACCAGCGTGTCCTAAGGGAGTTAAATGATGTCATAGATAGGCTCCTATTCTTAATATTTATGGACTGTCTAATAATGGGGTATGTCCCGAAGGATTGGTGCATAGCAAAAGTTTCCAGGGTTAAAAAGTGATCCTGGAAACTATAGGCCGGTAAGCTTAACCTCTATTGTGGGTAAGATGTTTGAAGGTTTTCCCAGAGATGCTATCCTGGATTATCTCACTGAAAATAAATGTATAACGCCGTTCCAGCATGGGTTTATGAAGGATCGGTCTGGTCAAACTAATCTCATCAGCTTCTATGAGGAAGTTAGTTCTAGACTGGATCGGGGTGAGGCACTGGATGTCATATATCTAGATTTTTTTAAAACATTTGATACGGTGCCATATAAAAGGTTGGTAAGTAAAATGAGAATGCTTGGACTGGGGGAAAATGTGTGCAAGTGGGTAAGCAACTGGCTCAGAGATAGAAAACAAAGGATGGTAATTAATGGTACATACTCAGACTGGATCCCTGTTACGAGTGGGGTACCACAGGGCTCAGTTTTGGGCCCTATCCTCTTTAACATCTTCATTAATGATGTTACACAGGGATTGCACAGTAGAATATCGATATTTGCAGACGATACTAAGCTCTATAAAGTAATCAACACAATAATATGTTATAAAGTGTTATTACATAGGGATCTGGATAAGTTGGAGGCCTGGGCAGAGAAATGGCAGATGAGGTTTAACACAAATAAATGCAAGGTTATGCACATCGGGAGGAAAAATCCATTACATGACTACATGTTAAATGGAAAAACGCTGGGTAAAAGTGACATGGAGAAGGACTTGGGAATCCTGGTGGACAGTAAACTTAATTGTAGCAGCCAGTGTCAGGCAGCAGCTGCCAAGGAAAATAGGATTATGGGGTGTATTAAAAGTGGCATAGATGCACATGATGAGAACATTATTCTCCCATTATACAAGTCACTGGTTAGACCACACATGGAATACGGTGTACAGATTTGGGCACTAGTGCACAGGAAAGACATTGTAGAGCTTGAACAGGTACAAAGGCGGGCAAAAAAAAATAATAAAAGGACTGGGTGGACTACACTACCCAGAAAGATTAGCAAGGTTAGGGTTATTTAGTTTAGAGAAAAGACAGCTTCGGGGGGACATAATAAATATGTTTAAATTTATCAAAGGTCAATATAGAGATCTCTCCCAAGATTTATTTATACCCAGGACTGTATCTAGAACAAGGGGGCATCCTCTACGTCTTGAAGAACGAAAGTTTCTACATAAACATAGAAAGGGATTCTTTACTGTTAGAGCAGTGAGACTGTGGAACTCTCTGCCAGAGGAACTTGTCATGGTGAATTCAATAACAGAGTTCAAAAAGGGTTTGGATGCATTTCTGGAGTGTAATAATGTAACAAGTTATAGTGTCTAGGATTCTGGAAAAGGGTCGTTGATCCAGGGATTTTTGCAATTGCCAGATTGGAGTCAGGAAGGAATTTTTTCCCCTAAAATGAGGACAATTGGCTTCTACCTCATTGGGGTTTTTTGCCTTCCTCTGGATCAACACTTTAGAAACAACAGGCTGAACTGGATGGACGTCTTGTCTTTTTTCGGCCTTACAAACTATGTAACTATATATATTTAACATATGTATGTTTATTATATTATATCTTAAACCAGGACAGGAACATTAGCTGAAATAGAAAAATTTGTTTGGGCCCATAGCATACTGTACTGTAGGAAATGAAAACATGAAAGGGTAGTTATGATGGTTTACTATGGGAAACCTATTTGTTCTATTTCATATTTGTAACGGCTGGTAGTGGAATCCACTGGCCCCACCGCAAGCGTGTTAGTTAACCCAACCCCGGGGAAAAGGGAAAATTCTAAGTACCCCCCGGGTTTTTCACCGAGCCCCCCCGCAAAGGGGGTGGTTTTGCTGGGCGGTGGGGCACCGGGGTGTCCCCCCTGACGTGCTTGCTTGCGGGGGGGCAGCCGGGGGGAAAGGGGTTTTTCCGAATCGAAGGTTTCCGGATCGTATTCTGTGGGCAGGCAAAAGGGGCCCGGGGGCGGGGGGCAGAGGTTCTTTGGTCGTAGCAGGGGGGGAAGGTAGGGAAAAACGGCAGGGTTCAAAATTTTGGAAAAAAACGTAGCAAGGGGTTTTTTTACACGGTAAGGCGAGAGTATGTTTTGGGAAACGCTTTCTCTGGGGCCAGGGGCACCCAAAGATAAGAAAGGAGTTTTTTTGGGGGGCCCAAAACCTTAAGTGGGGGGGAAAAGCGCCCTGGCAATTACCCTTTTTATCAGGGCGCGGGCCCCCCCCCTTTAAACCCCCGGGAATCCCCCCTTGGGCCGGGGGCCCCCCTTAGGACAAAGGCGACCGCGCGCCTGGGCCCGGCAGAGGGCGCGGACGGCACGGGGAGCGGGGTCAGGAAAGTCCCGGCAAAACGCAGCCCCCCCGGTTTGGGCCCCGCGGCCGCGGGGGGCACCCGCCCCCCCGGTGAGGCACCCGGGAGGGGGCCCAAACGGATAGGCCCCGTCCCGGGGGGGCCCCCGGGGAGGGGCCGGCCGTGACGTCCCCCCCCCTTTGGTCCCCCCAAAATTTTTTTTGGTGAAAAAATTTTTCGAATAAGGCCCGGGTTTTTCAGGATAGGGGGGGCCCCGGTTTTCCCAGGCCCTTTTCCCCTTGGGGGCCCGAAGCCCCTCCAATCAACAAAAAAAACCCGCCACCCCTGAGTTTTCAGCAAAGGATGCCCCTTAATTTCAAAGACTTCGGGAGATTCTTCACAGGAGATGGACCCGGTCCTCGGGGAGAATTTTTTCGGGAAACCAGGGGCCCTTAAGGGAGGGAAAACGGGGAAAAGGCGTTGGGAAACATAAAAAGGAAGGGGGTTTGGCCCAGAGCTTTAGCTTAAACGGGAAATTTATCTGACGGAGCACTCTAAAAGGCCCCAGAAATCGTGGCCCCATTTGTAGTGGGGGACCTTGAGGGAAACTCGCCCTGGCAGAGACCCCACCCCCTTATCCCCTGGTTTAAAAAGTGGCGGCGGCCCCCTTCTTTGTCAGCCTGGGTTTCATGGGGGTAGGGGCCCGGGTTTTAAGGGCCCAAGTCGGGTCTCCCCCCCAAAAGGTCTTAATGTCCTCCCTTTTGGTTTGGTCCCACCGCGGGAAACCCTCGGAAGTCAAAAGCCAAGGGGGGGGGGGGGCGTGGGTGCGCCCGTAGACCCCCCAGGAATGGAAAAAACCCTTTGTAGTTCAGGGGTCCCGAGGGGGTTGTAGGAGAAATTCACCCCAGGGAAGAAACCCTGGGGCCCCAGTGCCCCCGGGAACGGCCGACACGAAATGGCGCAGGTTTTCCCCAAAATTTGATTCACCCCCCCTCCATTTTGGACCTTTGGGCCCGGGGGTTGGTTTGGCAGAAGAAAATTTAAAATTTAAAACTTGAAAGGCGAGAACACGGGGCCCCGCCAAAATTTTGGAGAAAAAATTGGGGACACCCCGTTAAAGCCCAACCGAAATGCGAAGGGTTAATCCTTTGCGACGAAAAATTTTGGGGGAAAGAAATGCCCCGCCGTTAGGATCCGAGGGAAGACCCCGGGGTTTTGGGCCGAAGTGGGACTTTTAGGAAAAAAACCCGTAAACCCCCCAGATGCCCAAGAATTTCCCAGAAGAGGGGGGAAGGTCCGAAATGAAGTCCATGCCGATGTGGGGTCCAGGGGAGACTTGGGTGGGCCCAGAGGGCTAAGAGGCCCGGGGGCCCTAGGGCGTGGAACTTTTTCCGGGGCCCACAGGGTCACGGGCCCGGGAAAAAAAGTCTTGGCGCCCTGGGGCAGGGTCGGCCCCACGGTAGCCCCGGGTGGTTTGGGGGGGGGGATTTTTCGAATCCCGGGGTAAACCAGCAAAAGGGAAACTTTCCCCCCAAACCCCCAGAATTCCCCCGTCTGACGCAGGCAAAAGTGGGTTTTGCCTGGGGGTACCCCTCCAAAGGTCCCCGGGACCCAACGGGGAAACTCCCCGTTGGGGCAATGATGTGTTGGGACCGGGTTTTTTCCCCAGTGGGGCCCGAGGCCCCCGGGGGGAGGGCCCTCCCTGCGTTCGTTTCTCTCGGTGGCCAAAAAGTGAAACCCTAAATTTTTAAAGCAGAGAGAAAATAGGAGCCCAAACCTGGCCTGGCGGGGTTTCAACGCTGGGCCGTCTGGAGGTACTGAAGATTCTTGTGGTCCTTTGAAGACTTTTCGAATGGGTGAGGGGGCCCCCTCCAAAATGTCGCCATCCTCTATTTCCTTTTTTGATGGCCAGCATTTTCCAAATTCTCCTATGGTGTGTTCCCTTTTCGGGGCCGGCGGAAGGCCCTTGGGGGAAAAAACCCGGGAAAAGGGGGACCTTTCTTCCCTTTTTGGGGGCCCCTTCTGAGTCAGGCCCCCGCCCCTTTCTCCCACGGCCCGAGGCACCCAAACTTCCAGGCAAAAGGGGCCAAACCGGAAACCAGGACGAACCAGGATGGGTGCGGGAAAAAAAAGGGTGATTTCATTTGGGAGAGTTTTTTCCCAGCTGAAGGGAAAACCTTTTTTTCTTTTTGGGCATTTTTCCCGGGGTGAGGGACGTGGGAGCCACCAGAAAAGAAAAAGTTGGGGGGTTTTAAACGGCCGGAAAAGTTCCCCGGGGTTTCCCAGGAAGCTTTTGAATGCCCAAAAACCCCAAACGGGGCCCGGGGCCCACTGCGGGACGCGGAAAAAAGCTTAGCTGGGCCCATTGCAAAAACCACGGTCGGGGGACTTTTGTCCCCCCGGGAAAAAGGAAAGGCCCTGGCCTGGGGGGAACCGACCCCTCCCCAGTTTGGGGCTCCAGTCGTTTTTTTCCGGGCGGGGGCGCTGAGGCCCGGGGGGTTACTTGAAAACCCCGTTTGAGCCCTGTGGGGTCGGGAAAAAAAAAATCGAATATCGTCCGGGTACACTATGCCGAAAGGTTTTAGAAAGCCTAAATTACTCTTTGACGAAAATCCTGGAATCGGCGGGGGCGTTTGCATGCCAAAAAGGCATTACAATACCGAAAGGGCCGTCCCGGGGGTTAAAAGGTTTTTTTTCCCAAACTCGTCCCCCTCACGTTTTTATGCAAGAGGTTTAGGCACCGCGAGAGCCCCAAAATTTTGGGAAAACCCTTGGCTCCACGAAGCGATCAAAGAGCTCCGATATGGGGGTTGGGGGGTATCTTTTTTAAAACCGTGATTTGTTTACCCCCTGTATCTTTACAGGGCCCGGAAGGCCCCGTCTTTTTTCGGGGACAAAAAAAAACACCCCCCGGGGAGGGGGAGGACTTGCAAATGAACCCTTTGGGCCAAAAATTTCCTATAGGGAAACCCCGGCGGGCCCTTTATTTCTGGGGGAAACGGGGACGGGGAAACCCGGGACCCCGGGGGGATTTGTTGGGGGAAGGGGGTTTTATGGGACATTTATATGGACAATGTGGTGGTGCTTTCCAGCCTTTTTCCCGGAAAACACATGCCAAACCCGGGGAAAACTGGGCCCCGGCAGGCCTGGCAAAGGATTGACAGGCGGGGGCGGAAAAAGTGGTGACCCCCCGGGGGGGGGTTCCCACCCAAAAGCTTTGGGGTTTCGGGTTTTTCCCGGGGTCCCCCCCGGAAAAGGCTTCGCCTGTTTTTCCCAAATTCGAGCGAAAGGGGGTGACTTTGCACCCGGGGGGACCCCCAAGAGGTTCGCCGTGGGAGCCGGGCGGGAATGGAACCTAATCTTTTTCTTTATGTAGAGCCCCCCCCCGGAAGCCCCCGGGGGGGTTTATATTACTGGAATGGGATCGTGGGGGCCCCCCCTTGCCCGGGGAAGGATAAAGCAGCGGCTTCCCCCACCGGACTAAAGGTATGTGGTCCCCGGGTTACCATGGGGGCCAAAGGGATGAATTTTCCCCGGCAACCCCCGAATAAAAGGCAAAACTCCGGAACGCGGACCGGGCATAAAAATTTTCCCCCCCAAAAGGGCTTCTTTAAAAACGGGGAAAGGGGGGGAAAACCCTGCACCGGACCGCCTCTCCCACGGCCCTGGGTAAGGGAGCGTTTCCGGAGGCCGGGACAAAGGGGGGAAAATTTTTTTGGAAAGGGGGCCCCGGGTGGGCAATAGGGGGCATAGCTTTTCTTTTACGACGACGGTTCAGTTTTTGCTTTTTTTAAGGGGCCCCCCGGGTCCATTGAATGGGTTTCCACCTCTGGGGCTTGAGGCGGGGGAATTGGAGAATCCCTGGAAACAGGAGGGGTTGAAAAACCCGGGCCGAGGGAGGAGGGAGCAGCCTCTTTTTTTTGGCAAAGCTCCTCCTCCCCTTCAGCAAAACCCTTATATCGTGCGGGTGGCAAGAATTTTTAAACTCGTTGGGGGGAGGACGGGAGGCCCTCTTGCTGCCAAAGCCCCTTTTTAAACCCCTGCTGGAAGCCCCCTTTTTAAAAGGTTAGGGGGAAAAGGGGGGCCATTTTTCCATCCCGAGTCCGAAGCCGGGTACGGAATTAAAACGCTTTAGTCCCCCCACAAAAAGATTCGCCCTGACGGGGCCCAAAAGGGGGCCCCTCGGCGGGGGGAAGCCGCGCCGGGCCCCCCGAGAGGGTCGGAATTCCTGGGGGGAAGGTCGGGTGGGGCCCAAAGTCAGGGGGTCTTTTCCGGCCCAGGGGGGGTTTGGGCCCAAGCCAGACCTTTTCCCCGGAAAGTAGACTCTCCCAAAAACCCATTTTGGACCTCCCCGGGAGGAAACTAAACCCCGCCATCAGCTCCCGGCAAGAGCACTGTTTTTTAAATTTTTGGGGAAACCCCCCGGCAGAGCTTGGGATCCCCGGAAAAGTGGAGGGAGGGGGAAACCCGGGAAAGCTTGGGTCCCCGGGGGGCCCAAAAGGGAACTGCAGAAGAAGGGGGAACCCAAGGGAAAACGAGGGGGAAACTGCGTTTGGGATGAAAGGGAGCGACGCATCAGGCGGTGACGGCCCCAAAACTGCGGACCTTGTTGGGGCGTTTTGTTGGGTTTGGGCTGACAAAAATCGTTGTAAATCCGGATCCCTTGGGCCCGAGGCCCCTTGGCGGGTCCAGGCTGAATTAACTGTAAGGGCTGGTAGGGGAAACCCCACTGGACCACCGCAAGCATGATAGCTAACCCAAAGCCAGGGAAGGGAAATCTAAGTAGCCCCGGGTTTTTTTCCCCCCAGAGCCCCCCGGAAAAAAGGGGGATGGACTTGCTGCGGCCTGGGGGCTACCGGGGTCGCCCCCCGGACGTGATTGCTTGCGGTTTGGTGCCGGGGTGCAGCGTGGGTACAGAATGTAGCCCCGGAAAATTTTAGCGTGGGCAGGCAGAAGGTCAGGGAAAGGCGGCAGAGGTTCGGGGTCGTAGACAGGCAGGAAGGGTCGGGGCAGGCGGCAGAGGTTCGGATTTGGGAAAAAAACTTTAAGAAAGGGGGTTCTTTTACAATTTAAAAAGGCGGGGTGTATGCTTTGGAACACTTTCCCCTAGGGGCAGGGGGAATCAAGATGGGGCAAGGAGTGATAGTGGGACGTATCCTTAAGTGGGGGAACCCCTGGAAATTATTTCCAATAATCAGGGCGTTGGCCCCTTTTAAAAACCCCCGGGGAACCCTTGGCGCGGCATTAGGCCTTTGGCACCCCCGCGCCCCCGGCCGGAGGGGGCCCGCGGGAGGGCACAGGGCGCGGCCCAGGTAAGTCCAGGGGTAAAAAACCCCCCCCCCCGGGGCTTTTTCCCCGGGGCCCCAGCGGCGGCCCCCGCCCCCGGGTGAGCCCCCCGGGAGGGGGCCCCGGGAATGCGCCCGCCCCGGGGGGCCGTTGACCCGGCGCAGGCCGTGAAAATTTTTAAATGATACATGTCCCTTTTTAAAATTTTTTTTTTCTTATTGTGGATAAAATTTCAAATGTTGCCTTTACAACCAATCAGAGCTTCCCTTTTATTTTTTCCGAGCACTATAGGAAATGAAAGAGGAATGTGTATCAGTGTCTTGTTTTAAAAAGTAAAATAAAAATTGGCGACAAATTTCCTTTAAAGGTGATTGACAAGTGATTTTTTTTTTTTTTTACTTGTGGCCTTCCTGCATTACTTATTGCATCGCCTGTCACCACAACCTGTCAGTAGAGATAAGCGATTTAATCGAGAAAAGAAGAAATCGAGTTCATTTTTACAGTTTTCTCGATCTCGATTCGATCCAATTTTATTTTTCTTAAAATCGGATCATAAATCAAGATCTAGGCTCATGATCGCTCCATTTTTGCTGCTTCCTGTACTTTTGGCGGCCAGCCAATCAGTGCAGACCACAGAGGGGGGTCAAGAATGTAACCAGTGGAGGGTGTAGGGATCTCATTGGCTGCTAAAATCACATCACCCTGTTTTATATATGTCACTCTACTTCCTGCTGAACGCCATTACGATTACAGACTGTGAACTGAACGCAGTGCTCTCTCTGCACTGCTTTTTTCAAAGCAGGTAGACACACCATTTCCCAGCGATTTCACAAAGGAAAAGCTGCTAGATAGATTAGTTAGGGTTGGGGTACAGCAAGATTAGGGAATCCTAGAAAGTAGTAGTCAGAGATTTTGATCTAGCTGGATACTGTATCTTTGAATCGCCCAAATGTTCCTTGCTGCAGTTTTTTTGGAGGGGCAGCTTGTGTACAAATTACAAGGACTGAAGCAAGAACAATGTTGATTTAATGTCAGAGTTTTTCCATAACACTCCATTCCATAGATATTCCATAGAAAAAAATATATTTCTAATCCTAGTTGGTTGTCGCATAAGACCATGTCTTAGATATTCCGTAGCAAAAATTCTATTTGTAGTCCTAGTTGGCTGTTGCAAATTACAAGAACTGAAGGAAGAACACTGTTGATTCAGAGTTTTTCCATAACACCCCATTTCACAGACATTCCATAGAAAAAAATCTATTTCTACTCCTATTTGCCACCTACAAAGTATAGGCATTTAAGAACACTGTTTTTGCTGGTTTGGGGGTCATGCTGCTGTAAAAAGCACTCCAATTCTTTAGGGCATGTTCACAGCTCAATGACTGGACTAAACTGATTCCAGAAGTTGGCAACTATGGCCTTTATGCTAAATGGTTAAATATTAGCAGGTGCAGCTAATTGCTTGAGCAAAAGCTCACATACCCCCACTGCTAGATGAAAAACTTCACACCAACTTGACATCTGTTCACACCAGCATGCAGAAAAGCCGCAATATAATGCATGGGGAGATTGAAAAAATGCAAAAATACCAATAAAACAACCACTCACACACTCTCACTGCATGAGGGGGGTGATTGCTGGTACTACAATTGCATATAATAAGGTGATACAGAAGGGTACCATAAATATAGATATGTGTGGTACACCATGCTGGCTTACAACCTATTTGTGACACCCATACTATTAGATTAGGCGAGCTTCCCAGCACTTTCTAGGTGTCCAACACAAAACATAGGCACCCTCTGCTCCCCAGCACTATTAGGCAGATAAAAAATATGACATACTGGAAAAATGTTAAATATGAGGTATTAGTTGGTATGGGGGCCCCAATACACAAGCTCAAAAGTCTCGTCATGGCTCCTCATGTCTTGTGAATCCCTACACTAAAAATTTACAGAAAAAACATACAAAAAATGGGACTTTACTTACTCAAAAAACACTCCAATTCTTTGGGGCATCTCAATGACGGGACAAACTGTTTCCAGAAGCTGGCAACTCGGGCCTTTATTTAACTGGTGCATGGGCCCCTGCACCACTGTCCCGGGGTCGCAGCACCCGTGCCCTAAACCTAGCGGAACCCCTTCCCGCACGTGGGGTTTGGGGGTCCGCTCACCTCCCCGTCCCCCCCGGGCGTTCACTTACCCCCGCCTCCTGCTCATCTTTCCCTCTCCGGGCGCGTGGCTCTGCCCCTAGGGGCCGCGGCCCCCCGGGCTTTTTTGAATTTAAAGGGGCAGTGCCCGGGGAAATTTGGGTCAATGCCGGGACTGCTCCTTTTTTATCCGGCCCTTTTCCCTGCCGCCTTGGGGGGGACCTTTGGGTGTTATTCCCGGGTGATAGCTTTCTAGTGTGTTCCTTCTTGCCTTACCGTGTACCCCGTCCTGCTTACGTATACCGACCCAAAAAACCTTTTCCCCGCCTGACCTCCCTCCGCTTGTCTCCGTCTACGAACCAGGCCGCCTGTCCTGACCTCCTCCTGTCCGCGACTACAGCCTGCCTGCCGATCCTGACCCGTTACCCTTGGCCGCCCCCGCGGGAAAAACCCCGCCAGGGGTAGTGACCTGGGGACTCCCCGCCCAGCAAGACCCCCGCTTTGCGGCAGGCTCGGTGAATAGGGGGACCCCTTAATCCACCCCTGGGTGGGCTTACGCCATCGCCTGCGATGGCCAGTGGTTTCCCACCTCCGACCGTTACAACGGGTTTAAAAGTTGAATTTCACTAAAGCTTCGAAAAGCTCACATACCCCCACGCAGGGGAATAATTAGATGAAAAAAGCACACCAACACACCCTTTTACACCACATGCAGAAAAGAGCAATATAATGCATGGGGAGATTTCACAAACAAAAATACCAATAAAACAACCACTTTCACAATCCACTGCATGAGGGGGTGATTGCTGGTACTACAAATTTCATATAATAAGGGGAACAGA
This sequence comes from Phyllomedusa bahiana, assembly GCA_025379985.1. NCBI lineage: Eukaryota > Metazoa > Chordata > Amphibia > Anura > Hylidae > Phyllomedusa > Phyllomedusa bahiana. Next base: position 565 of record JAODAL010070475.1, on the reverse strand, counting down.
AGGGGACCAAAAATACAGATATGTGTGGTAACCATCTGGCTTACAACCTATTTTGTGACCCCATACTAAGATTTTGGGGGGCTGCCCCCCACTTTCTAGGGTCCAACACAAAACACAGGCACCCTCCGCTCCCCCACTTTTAGGCAATAAAAAATATACATCTGGAAAAATTTAAATTGAGGTTTATTTGTATGGGGGGCCCCCTACAAAAGCCACAACCTCGTCATGGCTCCTCATTTCTTTTGAGTCCCACCTAAAAATTACAAAAAACATACAAAAAATGGGACATTACTTACCAAAAACAATCCAATTTTTTGGGCAGTTTGCTGGTACATAATTCATAAATAAGGCGATACAAAAAAAACCAAAAATACAGATATGTGGACACCAGCCGCTTACAACTATGTTGACGATGCGTTGGCTACGAGATCGATCGATATCGATAGTCGGGCCGCTATCAAAAGGGTTTTTCGATAGGAGCAACCATTTGCGCGAACCATTAAATCTATGGGAGAGCAACAACACCTTCATTATTACACCCAAACAAGGGTGGGGAAAGGGGAAA
>JAODAL010070474.1:0-15911 GCA_025379985.1 Phyllomedusa bahiana | reverse complement strand
CTTATATGCTTCTTTTTGGGGTGCCGTTTAGACCCCCCACATTTCAGGGAGAGAAGATTCCAATTATAAACTGCTCTATACCGATTTAAAAAGCCTATGCAGATAGGTAGAGAGCTGGTGGTCCTGGCCTGTCTCCTGGTATCTTCTCCATACTCTGGACACTTTGCTGACAGGCATGGCTAATCTTTTGACCACAGCTCGCATTGATGTATTATCCTGTAAGAGCTGAACTACCTGAGCAATTTCTGTGGGTTGTAGATGCCACCTCATACTACTTTTAAGGGTGAGAACAATGACAAAATGAAAAAGTGACAAAAACAGCAGTCAAAAAAGATGAGAACAAAGACCATTGTGATCAATTAGCAAGGGTTGTTTTGCTAGTACAGTAGCTTATCATTTCTACCTCTTGTCTGTTCCATATACTGTACAGTATATATTAATATAGTATAGTATATGTTAGTAACTAGTAATCTAAAATCCTTCTTGACATACTAGAATGCTGAAAAATTAAGAGACAGAGATTGTGCTTATTTAGGTGTGATGCAGTTAAAGCAGTTCATATCTCCTGCTTGTTTACACGTTACCAACCACCTCTCTCTGCTCTAACAGTGGTCAGACTTGTTACGTCACTCCCTGCTGTATTTTTTCATTCGTATAGAAGCTTGCTTATCTTTGTTACTGTCAAACTTAAAAAATCTGGAGCTCAGTAGCCATCTGCCCTTCTGTTAAAATCCCTCCATCAACAATGTACATCTAACAGTGTCAGCTAGGAATAGCAGAGCTGAAATGCCATTGCTGTAGAACTGCCCACAACCTGAAAAGAAAGTCTGAGCCTGAAGTTGGCTGTAAAGAGCAGGCTCTGTGAAACAGTCATATGGGAAACTACCTTTAAATATACAGAACAAATTGTACTATATAGTATTTATCCAGCCAAGCCAGGACACTTTCCTGATTCAGGAACACTGAGAGAACACTTGACACCTCATTAGCATATGGTGTAAAAGTTGTAAAACTTTTTTATCCTAGCAGTATGATTAGTAACAGGATGATCAGATGATTAAACTTGATTTTTAGGGACTTTTGAAGCAGTGCTAGCAGTTTGGTGTGATCCAAACTGCTGATAGATTCCTTTTAATGAAACTTTTTTGAATGCATTCCGCAGCATCCAACAGTTTGACATAGAGTAATCTTTTGAGTAGTATGTTCATAATATATACATTAAAAGTATGAATTATATAGAAAAGATGGAGAATAATATCTTTTGTTAAGGTTCATAATGATTGCTTTCTTTAAATTCTCTGCCAGTTACTGTAACTATCTGATTTAAAAATATGAAGAAAAAAATTCTATTATATGCTTCACAGCTCTTCCAATTATAAGGCCTGTTTATCAAATGTTGTAAAATATAATATGAAAAACCCTGAGTTATTTTTATCTTTTAAGTTTATGATGGTCATTCCACAAAAAAGTCCATTGGGACATGCCGAAAATAAATTACCTTCAGACACACTCACATTATAAAGTTAGACCGTTTGTAAGTGACATATTCAAGCTGTTTTTTTCAGTTTCTTTTTTTCTATAAATGTAATTTTTAAGCATGAGACAGAATCCTTACTAAACCAGGAAATACAGTATAATGGTGAAATATTTGGGCAGGAATATGTATATTCTTCTACTGTGATATGTGTGGGCAAGTTAAGGGTTATTTAAAAGGAATCAAATGTATAACCTTCAAATCAATGGGATATCATGCAAGATTGGTATAAAAGTTGTCCACTAAATATGCAAAGAGTTTTCCAAACTGATATACATTCATTAAAAAAATACAGAACAATAAAACCCCATTATTATCTCTTGTCAAAATCACAGCTTGACCGTGATATCACGTCTTTTCGTGTTTTCTGCTCTGATCTGTAAAGAAAGGACATTGAAAAGCATTGAAAAAGGTGAGATAACATTCTGTGCCGTGATATCACGGTGCAATATCAGCTCTGTTTAGCTCTGCTACATCTATATGTATTCATACACATATTTATATATATATATATATATATATATATATATACACTCAAAGGCCACTTTATTAGGTACACCATGCTAGTAACGGGTTGGACCCCCTTTTGCCTTCAGAACTGCCTCAATTCTTCGTGGCACAAGGTGTTGCAACGATGCTCAATTGGTACCAAGGGGCCCAAAGAGTGCCAAGAAAATATTCCCCACACCATGACACCACCACCACCAGCCTGAACCGTTGATACAAGGCAGGATGGATCCATGCTTTCATGTTGTTGATGCCAAATTCTGACCCTACCATCCGAATGTCGCAGCAGAAATCGAGACTCATCAGACCAGGCAACGTTTTTCTTATCTTCTACTGTCCAATTTCGATCAGCTTGGGCAAATTGGAGCCTCAGTTTCCTGTTCTTAGCTGAAAGGAGTGGCACCCGGTGTGGTCTTCTGCTGCTGTAGCCCATCTGCCTCAAAGTTTGCCGTACTGTGCGTTCAGAGATGCTCTTCTGCCTACCTTGGTTGTAACGGGTGGCTATTTGAGTCACTGTTGCCTTTCTATCAGCTCGAACCAGTCTGCCCATTCTCCTTTGACCTCTGGCATCAACAAGGCATTTCCGCCCACAGGACTGCCGCTCACTGGATGTTTTTTCTTTTGCGGACCATTCTCTGTAAACCTAGAGATGGTTGTGCGTGAAAATCCCAGGAGATCAGCAGTTTCTGAAATACTCAGACCAGCCCTTCTGGCACCAACAACCATGCCACGTTCAAAGGCACTCAAATCACCTTTCTTCCCCATACTGATGCTCTGTTTGAACTGCAGGAGATTGTCTTGACCATGTCTACATGCCTAAATGCACTGAGTTGCCGCCATGTGATTGGCTGATTAGAAATTAAGTGTTAACGAGCAGTTGGACAGGTGTACCTAATAAAGTGGCCAGTGAGTGTATATATAAGCGCTAAAGTGTTATATGTGCTTATGATGGAAATACTCCTTGAATTTTCTTTCTATGCCATCTGTTTAAAAATTTAAATCTGGGTTCTGATTCCCATCTTGTAACTTTCTCATTTTAGAAGAGAGAAGTGGCTGTGCTTGTACAGTTGACTTCATTATTTCTGTGGGAGTCACATATACAGCCCTATGCATGTGTTTGGATTTATTCTGAATTCCATTGAAATAAATGGAGAGAATTGCACTTGCTTATCCATTTTCCGGTTTGCCAATGTCAACTTGTATCAAGCTATGAGTTGGCCTCAGATGATAAAGTTACAAAATAGAAAAACCTCTTTACGTTTTTGTTTTTTTATTATTTGACAGTTTGTATTTTAACCATTAGGTCTATGGAAGTTTTTAAGTTATATAGCAGTATATATATTGGTCAGTTATAATTATACATAATGTAACATGATTCAACAGCTCTACATGTACAAGTCATGACATGAAGAAATACAAATTCTCCTATTCATGTCTATGTGAAGCATTAATATCACTACATCTAAAGTTGACACAAAATAGAGCTGTACTGTTAGCCATAGTTACTTTGAATCCAGAGGGGGAGACTTTATTTGTAGCTTAACCATAGCTCTGATTTAGTAAATCAGAATATAGAGCAGTTGCAAAAGTATGATAACTATTCTTTACGCATTTCAAGAGATATTTACATTCTTCTATTCTGTTTTTGGCAGCCATATTTTTGTAAAACTGAGAATTAGACGCTTGCAGTCAGTGCATTGTCACCTTTCATGTAGCTTATATGAGAATTATCATTGTGTTTTGATTTGAACATGCTGACAAAATAGCAGTGCAGCATACATTTTTGAGACGTCATTTCAAAGGCTACAACCTTATGACGGCAGTTGGTCACAAGAGTGGCGAGTTGGTCCAGGTGCAATGCTGAAAAAATCGGGTTGCCTTCAATTTATATACCTAAACAATAATCTCTTATGATGTGTAACCCTAACTGACATTATTATGAAGCCTAGTGCCCTGATATTCCTTCACATTATTTTTGTATCTGTTTTATTTCTAAAACACTCTTAATACACAAAAAGTAAGACAATAAGATAAAAGCCTTTTAGAATTTAGTTGAATTTTATAGGAAGTACATCATTATCAGCATGTTGTTTTATATGTAGAAATGTATAACACAAGGGCAATGCATGAAATAAATCACTATAGTCACTAGGTGTAACTTGTAATAATCACATTGCTGTGACAACTGTGAAATATGCAGTAACTTTTACATTTTAAACATCTTGACAAACTGAAAACAAAGAGATAGGCATGTTTTAAACTTATATTAATAGAAAAAGGAGCGGTTTCCGAAGTATAAACAGAATTAAACATGTAACTCCCGTAGATGAACACATCAACACCAGTCAAAAACATATTTATTGTGAGAAATACTTTTAGATGCATATTTCTCACAGTCAGCTGGAATCTTACAAATAGACAGATGGAGAAAATAAAAAATTGAGCATGCTGATTTCTTGAAAGAAACATTGAGTGTATTAAAAAGTGCTGACATAACAATAAAATAGAGAAAAATGCAAATGTTTTTACTTTACAGTAATCATAATCTAATACGATCTACTCATGCTTACTAGGGTTTAACCTGCGCCACTGTAGGCCAGTCTGAGCCTGGACATTCATTCTAAACTCCTTTACTTGTAGTGCTCCTAGTCTTGAATGAACCCTAATGTTCTGGATTTTTTTCTACATAAAGCTACTTTTTGTAGATCTGTAAGTCTATCAATTGTATTGCATAGCTGTTCAACCACTACTATTGTTTAAAACATCTGGTCATCAGGTAGGAAAATATTTAACGCATGGTATACTTTTTCAAATTCACAATAAATAAAATAAAAAATTAAAAAAATAAAAATAATAATAATAAATAAATAAATAATAAATAATAATAATAAAAAAGACTATAGATCCAATTTAAATTTAAAGTGCATATCCGGTTCAAGCTTACATGTAAAATTAGTCTAAAGATAATTACCATTATTTTTCCATTTTCTAGATCCACTCTTTTGTATTACTAAACACTCTATGTGACTGGGGATTTTAAGTCACGCCAGTATTGCTAATTTTGCTTGCACATTTTTTGTAAATACAATATTAACAATAGTATAATCTGCTCCATGTTGCTGTTCTTTTCACAGGGCTCCCTCTCAGGCCTAGATAGCTACACATAGGTCCTTATCTGTTTGACAGTGCCTGTCGTCTAACAGATAACTGGCTCCCTCTCATTCATACTCTGCTCTTCTGGCCTCTGTTCACAACTGCCTCCTGCCAAAATATATCCCAATAGGCTATATCTCTCAACTGGTGGCACTAAACCACTTCAAGCCTGACTTAAGATCTCCTCACTGTCAAGAAGGTAATCTACAATCTCTGGGTCCTAATCTCAGAGACTCTACTTCACTACATTCCCCAATCTCTAGGACACACTACAGGCTTCATGGCCCAGGTTATTCTACAGGGCGGCAAAACTACCAAATCCTCCTGCAGCTATCTATCAGCTCTCGTTCACTCTTTCTCATACCTGGCTGTTTTATTCTCTATAGCAACAGAATACTCTCTAGACTCCCAGTATAATTGTATTTTCAGCTCTTATTGATGGCTAGCGCAGAGTATTATAAGCCTCCTGTCTTCACAGCTGGACCGCCCTAGCTCTAGAATAATAACAAGTACTCTGCTATCTTGCAGTCTACTATGAGACCCCACTGAGGCCCAATTTGGCAAAGCAGTTGAATTAGATCCCCATTTGAGATCCAAAAGGCATGTAATGCAGTTCTTCATAAGCCTCGAGTCTACCAATGCTCCCAAAACCTCCATTTTATCTGCTGCAATTGCAGAAAGACAAACATGCATCAAACTGCAAAGGCACAAGACCTCCTCTTTTTCTACAAATGGCAATAGCACTCACCACTAGCACATCTCATAGGCTTTCTATACTTCCCACACTCTCTCTGAATGGTACCAACCGTTCCCAAAACAGTCCAAGGCTCCTCCCACTCAGCACAAAGCAGCAGCTCATTAGGATAAAAAAAAAGATCCAGCACACCCAAAGGTGAGATAAATGCTAAAAGTCCAAAATATATTCCATCAATTGAAAAGTAGAAGATATAAAGGGTGTGAGTACATCCAGCATCAGGCTATAAAGAGAAACCGACGCGTTTCAGACACAAAGTCATTATTCGTGGCATGAATAATCACAAAGGCGTTAAACATTTAAAATCACATAGAGCCAATGATGCGCAGTTGCAAATCGGAAAGGAAGGAACCTTTCCCATATTAAACTATAGCAGCAAATTCAAGAACACCGCTAACTGTATAAGTCATAAAGTGATGCCACCTTCTGTGAGACCGATAATCTCAGGTATTGGCTCATTGAATGAATACACATGACAATGGCTACACTACAGATTGCAGCCTTTGGTAACTTGTACTACAGGTTTCATTCAGGAGTCCAGAGAAGTGCTTCGGGTCTTTGAAAATTTCAGATGGCAAAATGGTTATCTATGTTTAACATGTGATGTTTCTTCACTTTATTCAAGTATCCCACACGATTTGCCGATATTGCCCATTGCGCATCATCTATTCAAATTTAGTTCATATAGTGAAGAATTATGTGAATATATTATTGATTCCCTCAAGTATTTATTGTCACATTTGATACCCAATATTATTAACAGTTGTGCGGAGCGCCGGTGAGGGCTCATTTCTCCCCATCCCTTGTGAACCTTTTAATGACATGGTGGGAGGAAGAATTTTTATTTTTATATTTATATTTTTATATTTAATATTTATTGCTGGCATTGTGATCTCCATAGGTCTTTAACAGCTACTGACGAGTCTTTTGGAGACGAGTTGGTGGTGATTATCCGTGAGTGTTCAACACATGATTGTTGTTCGGCTATAACTGACAAAGTTAGCTGTGTTCCTGAATTTTAAGTTGTAGGTTAATATGGGAATGGTTCCTCCCTTTCCAATTTGTAATTACGCATCATTGGCTCTATGTGATTTTAAATGTTTTAGCACCTTTGTCATCGTCCACACCACGAATAAGGACTTTGAATAGAAAATGCGTCGGTTTCTCTTTTTAACCTGATGCTTTGTGTACTTACACCCTTTATATCTTCTACTTTTTAATTGATATGGAATAAATTTTGGACTTTTATCTCAGCTTCAGGAGTGCCGGATCTTTTTTTCTTCTTTTTTTTTTATGAATTGTTAACCTATGTCCTTTTGTCCAAGGGCTGGATGTAAGCACCTCAAGAGTCTACAGCTTGGCATTTCAAGGTACATGGAGGTGGTAAGCTGTTCTATGAGGAAAATGAGTTTTAGACCAAAACCATTTCATACATTTGGCCCTAAATTAAAAAAATTCCCTCCCCCTTCCCTTCATCGACATTTTTCCCCACTTGTTGTCGAACTTAATGGACATGTGTCTTTTTTCAACCGTACTGACTACTAAAGTATTACTAAGTAGTCTCTCTGATGCATTGTGTCCATTTAAATTTAAGTCAACAATTTACACACAAAATGTACAGTTTCTCCAAGGGAAAGTACACAGTTTATCTATCCCTTCTTACACGGTGCATATATTACAGTTTAAGAACAGTGCAGAGCATGCAGAACAGGTAGAATATATCCCAGACAGAGAGTAGTATGATACTGTATATTTTATATCTACATAGTATGTGAGGTTTGTATAGAACTATACTATATTGTACTACTAGGCAGCAAATCAGATGCACAATCCTCACAGTTTGGTTTTACTTGACTCTAGCTTTAATTGCAGCAAAATGTACATGGATGCAAATTGGCAAGACTTTCCATCCAATTGAATGTATTATATTTGGCATTTTCTGTGGTGATATAGGTTGAATGTTGTTTTATGTTATGATGACTAGATGAAGCACTTTGTGAACTGAGGGACCTCTGTATATTTCAGTAGAAAAAAAGACTTGTTGATTTTATTTAAGTGTAAAATGCTTGTGCCTTAAAAAATATCCAATAATTAGCATTTTTTTCCACTGATATTTTAAGCGAAAAAGTAATTTGATGCTTAGACATCTTGCTCAGTTGCAGATTTTTTATTTGCCCATTAAGTGCCTGGTGCTTTTATGTTTATTACTAGGCTAATTATTTATGATAACGACATGCATGGGGTGCTAGCTAAATATATTATAATTTACGTTCTATATGGTGATTTCTATCTTATTGAAGGAACCTGTAATGTGAAATATGTGTTCTTGAAAATTATATTTTCAATGTAGATGGTATTAACCAGAAAACAACCACACAATGATTTCACAGTTATTTAAGCGGAATCTACTTTTGGTTTGAACAAATGTAAAATAAAACATCTGGATTGAAATTCAATGACATCCTCAGTGTTATAAATTGCTACAGATAAAGAATAATCTGCATGTCACTATAGTTTGATTATGGTTTAAAATGCTTTTATTTTCGCATAATAAACATTACGTACCACATACAACATAGCTTACACATTTCAGGCTAAAGATGCTGTTTCACATAGCCACAGCCAGCTTCAGGCTCCCACTTCCTGGCCAGGCTGTGTGTTGTTCTATAGCATTGATTGGCATTTTAGCTCTGCTATTTCTAGCCATTGTTTTTTAATAGTGACAGGAGTGCTAGAGGTTTGTAAATAGCAGTGTACAAAGCTAAAGAGGTCAAAGGGTTAAAACTTGTCATTATCTTAGGTAAACAATGCTTTTATGCTAGGAGATAAGACTCAGCAGGGAGTGACTCACCATGATCCGACTGACTAACTCACAGCAGCTTTGAGAAATGAGGAAATGTATAAACTGCAGAGAAAGGTGGTCAATAAATAGGGTAACTTATGTACTTTAAGAGGAGATAAAATCTTCTTTATTTCCTGAACAAATCAAAATCAAAAGAGCAATGCATTTGGTAACAATCTCCATTTACCTTTCTCTACATGTTAAAAGCTAATGATTGAGGTGAGAAATCCCTTTAATCATGACAGAAAGAAACTGTTACACCTAATGTTTAAATGGTGAACCAATCCAGATGCACCATATGTAGCATGTGATGTAAGAAGTATAAACTCATAGAAACCAAATACGCAAATATAAAGACAAACAAAAATACATAACAAAATGTATGAAACTAATCTTAGAATGTAGAATAACAACTCTTAGTACCTTGCACTTTATTTTATTTTTCTTTCAGAAACAGTTTCATTATTGTATATGGAAATGTTTTGTACTAACTTTCAACACTGGTCACTTGAAAATGAGCAGCAATACCAGACATATCACATCCCTTTAAATGGACAAAAGGCAGAACTGAAAAGAGCACAGTAAGGGTGGTTAATCTTAGCATTTAAACTATTAACTAAGATTAGACTGTAGTCACCTTTTTATATTTCCATACAGCATTACTTGCACGGTGTTTAAATATAGATTGAGCTGCTCAATCGGACATGAAGACTAGCAGAAATGTCTCCCTGGTATAACATTTGTTCCAGTGAAGTTGATAACATGAGCACTGACCAGAGATAATGAACATACACAAAGCTGACAAAATCTGAGATTTGTGTAAATCCTCACGCAACAATGCCTATGTGCATTTCAGAAATAATAGATGTGTCAGAGAAATGGCTTAGGATTCATTGGACTAATATGAGCTGTCTTATTATATGAATGGGTGTAAAAATGTGAGAGACCAGTTATGATGATCTATGTACATGTTTCTGGGATGAAGAAGATTGTTAGCCTTATAACTTCATAAAAATAAGAAGATCTGATCTTCTCTCTGTTAAGTACATAGATTCTTTATTTTTTAATTATTTGGAGGCAGTATAAAAAGGACAAAAGTATATTAAAGTATATTAAGTATCAATCCAACATGGCACCTTGATGGAATTATTGTACAGCAAATGTATGAATTTCTGCTTTATCACTGGGACTGTCTCCTGAACTATATGATATGGCATTTTACAGAGGAACTTGATGTGGTGACTATCATTAATAAGCAAGTTCCTTAACAATTTAACAAACCCTAGAAGATAATGTGACACACTTCTCTTCCTGATATACATAGCCAAAGGTGATCGAATCACTTCTTGTGGTCCTCGGGTTTATGTGGAATTTACTGGGCCTAACTGCTTCCACCAAATTGCTTACACAACTTTAAGTTTAAAGTTTTGGTAAAATAAGGATTAACCAGTTTTATATGTACCTGGATGTAATTATAGTGCATAAAATGGGGAAAAAAAAGTATTTAGTAAGCCACCAATTCTGCAAGTTCTCCCACTTAAAAAGATGAGAGAACCCGGTAATTGATATAATAGGTAGACCTCAACTATGAGAGACAAAATGATGCAAATTATGGTGGAAAATAAGTATTTGGTCACCTACAAACAAGCAAGATTTCTGGCTCTCACAGACCTGTAACTTCTTCTTTAAGAGGTTCCTCTGTCCTCCACTCATTACCTGTAGTAATGGCACCTGTTTGGACTTGTAATCAGTATAAAAGACACCTGTCCACAAATTCAAACAGTCACACTCTAAACTAAACTATGGTGAAGACCAAAGAGCTGTTGAAGGACACCAGGAACAAAATTGTAGCCCTGCACCAGGCTGGGAAGATTGAATCTGCAATAGGCAAGCAGCTTGGTGTTAAGAAAACAACTGTGGGAGCAATAATTAGAAAATAGAAGCCATACAAGACCACTGATAATCTCCCCCAATCTGGGGCTCCCCGCAAGAACGCACCCCTTGGGTTCAAAATGATCACAAGAACAGTGAGCAAAAGTCCCAGAACCACACAGGGGGACCTAGTGAATGACCTTCATAGAGCTGGGACCAACTTAACAAAGGCTACCATCAGTAACACACTACACTGTTAGAGACTCAGGTCCTGCAGTGCCAGACATGTCCCCCTGCTTAAGCCAGTACATGTCCAGGCCTGTCTGAACTTTGCTAGAGAGCATTTGGATGATCCAGAAGAGCATTGGGAGAATTGTCATACGGTCAGATGAAACCAAAGAAGAACTGTTTGGTAGAAACACAATTCGTCATTTTTGGAGGAGAGAGAATGCTGAGTTGCATCCAAAGAACACCATACCTACTGTGAAACATGGGGGTGGCAACATCATGCTTTGGAGCTGTTTCTCTGCAAAGGGACCAGGACGACTGATCCGTGTACATGAAAGAATGAATGGGGCCATGTATCGTGAGATTTTGAGTGCAAACCTCCTTCCATCAGCAAGGGAATTGAAGATGAAACGTAGTTGAGTCTTTCAGCATGACAATGATCTCAAGCACACTGCCAGGGCAACAAAGGAGTGGCTTCGTGAGAAACATTTCAAAGTCCTGGAGTGACCTAGCCAGTCTCCAGATCTCAAATCCATAGAAAACCTTTGGAGGGAGTTGAAAGTCCGTGTTGCCCAGCAACAGCCCAAAAACATCACTGTTCTAGAGGAGATTTGCATGGAGGAATGGGCCAACATACCAGAAACAGTGTGTGCCAACCTTGTGAAGACTGACAGACAACGTTTGACCTCTGTCATTGCCGAAAAAGGAAATATAACAAAATATTGAGATGAATTTTTGTTATTGACAAAATACTTATTTTTCACCATAATTTGCAAATAAATTATTTCCAAATCAGACAATGTGATTGTCGGGATTTGTTTTCTCATTTTGTCTCTCATAGTTGAGCCCTACCTATGATGTCAATTACAGGCCTCTCTCATCTTTTTAAGTGTGAGAACTTGCACAATTGGTGGCTGACTAAATACTTTTTTTTTCTCCACTGCATCACATACAATAATTTTTTTTTTTGCTTTCCATGTTTGGGAAATTCTGGTAAACCACTAATCACTGAAGAAAAATTCAGATAAAAAAAATAAGTCATTATACTAGCCTCAGTCATCTTATTATCACTGGTCGGATTGTCTGCAGGCCTATTTGTGACCCGTGGGGAACGCAGCACTATCTACCTTTGATATGTTTGACCCCCGTGGCTATGATGCCTCTGAAGAACTTTTTTCATCTAAAATTTTGGGGAAAATGCATCAGGTCCTCCTATTACGGTTGTTTGTATTCTAAATCTTTTATTTTTCTTTTGTCATATCTTGCTACTTTTTAGACGTTGCTATCATTTTGAATATGAGAATTGTTGCTTAAGAGAGGGTTATATCAGGGTGCACCATGGTGAGTTCTGGGCCGTCCTTTTTGGGGCAATTAGTTTAGGTTCATAAGGGAATAGAGTAGGAAAAATTAGGTTTGTTTTTACTGATTAATCCCTTATTCCCCTAAGTAAATTAAAGTGGATGTATCTGAAGATCACTGAAACCTGAAGATTAGCAAGTTTGCTATACACCCAATTGTAAGTGTGAGAAAAAAATATATCCTGCTCTTGAACAATGTGCTATAATCGATAAAACAACTGTTTTCTCATGTCTCAAAGAAGAGCTTGTTGTAGATCTGGCAAGTGTTTGATCTTTTTTGTTTTCCATTTAATTATTCTTGATATTGTATTTTAAATAAAGAAAATATTTACTAAAGCTGTTTTTTAGGTCGCTCTTTTTTCTGCTGTGACTAATCCTGATAAACCAGCATAAATAAAAAAAAAAAAATGGTCCAGAGCTGGATTATCATAATACTAATCTAATAGTAGCATAGATTGGAGACAGCACAAGTCCTAATAATTTAGTGGGGATGGGTGTTTGCTCCACTGGAGGTTTAACCACTACCTCAACACTGTGTTCTATTTGTAAATAATGGATTTTATTCTGTCATATCAAATCAACAAATGTCTCAGACATCAAAGTACAATGTATCGTTTTGAGTATTGAAACCTTTCATAAGGCATGATTATGTGGATTTAAAGGGGTTGTCTCACTACATTGATTCATCTTACCTCAGTCCTGTTTTCTTGGTTTCATTTTGAATTCAAGGTCGTGTTTACTGGCTTCTACTAGGCTGCAGTAGAAGCCAGGTCTATAGCTATAGCAACCAGTGCTGGTAGCCTATCAGGAGAGAACAAACAGGTCTGCAGCTATAGCGACTTGAGGAGCTGATGCAGCCCATACAAGAGGGGATATCTAAGAATAGGTAGGGCACTGTTAATGGACACATATTGCAAAGTGACTTGTTTTTGCAAGATCTTTAATATAAGAAGCAATCCTTGTAGTGAGATAACCACTTTAAATCTAGAGCTGATTTCCTGTGACATGTAGACATACACAGCAGGAACATGACTTTATTGGCATAGTAGGCTCATTGATATAGCCACAAGCAAGATTCAGCTCTATCAAATTATGGTTTTACCCAAAATGTTGCATTTTACTTTGATGACTATGGCATTTGTTGGTCTAATTTAACAGAACAAAATCCCCTCTTATCTGCCAAGCAGACTTTGAAATGTAACTCATTCTTTGGGTTTTGTTTGTCACATTATTATAATAGTCTAACTGGCAGATTGAAGAAATGGGTGGTCAAGTTGGTAGTAATAATAATAATAATAAATGAAATATATAAAACTACTTGGCATGCATGGCATGATGTAGATATTTGTGCCCTATGAGAAGTTTGTAGTAGTTAATATAAGCCCTATTATTATTATAGCACCATTAATTCCAGGTAGTTTAACAAGCTAAGGGGATCAGGTAAAATAAGACAAATACAATCATAATCAATAACACACTGATATGGAAGAACAAAGGACGCTCCCCACCAGAGCTTACAATCTACAATGGAGGAGAGGGACAGAAATATGTGTATTATGGTGTAGTGACACCAGAGTTAGTGTAAATTATAGGCTATTCTAAAGAGATAGGTTTTCAGATTGCTTTTGTAACTACAGTAGTAAAGGTGGTGGAGAGTTGACGTGTTGTGGATCCACAAGACAAATCTTGGAGATGTTTGCGTGAGGAGCTTCGGGGGGACATGATTAATTTATATAAATATATAAATGGTCCCTACAAAAAGTATGAGGAAAAATTATTTCAAGTGAAGCCCCCTCAAAAGACAAGGGGACATTCCCTTCGACTAGAGAAAAGGATTCAATCTCTAGAGGAGAAGGGTGTTCTTCACTGTAAGAACTGTGAATCTGTGGAATAACCTGCCTGAGGAGATGGTCACAGCAGGAACTGTAAAGAGTTTCAAGAAAGGCTTAGATACCTATCTGGAATTAAAGAATATTAATGCGTACGTAGCTATGTAAAATTCTGGATCCTGGCTGGTGGAGGCTCCGGGGTCAAAGATAGGGTCTCCACTGGAGCAGGTTGGTTCTTGCCTTGTGGGTGTCGGGGCATTCACCAGTGGGGAGGTTGGGCTTAAAGTCCTTGTCTCTCTCCCTTCACCCACATTTTCCCCACCCTTTGTTGAACTTGATGGACACGTGTCTTTTTTCAACCGTACTATGTAACTATGTATCTAAGAGGAGAGCAGAAAAGAAGCTTGTGTGAAAGCTGAGACTGTGTGAGGAGAGGTGTTGTGAGATTAAGGCAGTGATGTATAGAGGGACAGGTTATGGAGAGCGTATATGTCATTGTTAGTACCTTGACTGAATTCGCTGTGGAATGGGTAGTCATTGAAGGGACTGGCAAAGAGGTAGAGGCAGAGGAGTAGCGAGGAGAGACGTGGATCAAGAAGGGGAGAAAAAGTATTAGATGGATGGCCACAGAAAAGAGTATTGCAGTAACCCAATCATGAGATAATTAGGGCATTAAATAGCAATTTTGTAGAGTCAAAGTCAAGAACGGAGAGGAGACAGGACATATTTTTTAGGTAGAGGCAGCGGGAGGTGGTCAGGGCTTGGATGTGCCATTTAAAGACAGGGCAGAGTTAAAGATTATCCCAAGGCAGCAGACTTGTAGTACTGGGGAGAGGATGGAGCCATTGACTGTGATAGATAAATCAAGTGTAGAGGTGGAGAGGGATGGGGAAAAGACTTTTAACTTGATTTTCTCCATATTGAGTTTCAGAAAGTGGGAGGAGAAGAAGGAGGAAATGGATAACAGACATTCTGGGATTCTGGAAAGCAAAGAGTTGACTTCTGGGCTAGAGATGTAGATTTGAGCGTCATCAACATACAAGTGGTACTGAAAGCCATAAGGGGTAAATATTGCATGTTTGAAGGAAGAAAGCAAGATACCAGAGGTTAAAGATAAGTTGAAAATATGGGTTATGATTAAGATAATCACAGTTTTCAGGTTGGGGATGAGGTTGTATGGCTTGCCCGGACCAATGTATGGTTGCTTCCATGGTGTTGTTCTGCCTGGTGTTCTCTGTCCTCAGCATTCAACTTCTCAATGGCTGATGCATTCTGGACACAATGACACAAGCTCCAGGTTAAGCCATAAGTACTTAAACCTTTGTAATTAACTATTTTTCACAAGTGTTCACAATATCACACTATTTCTGTAATCAACTTATGTTATCATTTTATCATACTTCATTTATTTATTGGACTCTTGTAAATAAAATTGTGTTATATCCTTAATGACTGGCCTTCTTTAAAGTGGTGCCCAGGACCTGTATTGATAAAACTTGGCAAAACAGAACATTGTGCAGACAGGTTGTATGGACGGGTTGTAAAGAATAAAGTTGGAAACTTTCTCTAATGTTGTTGATCTTGCTTTTGAACTGTTTGGCAAAATCTTCAGCTGAGATAAGAGCTGAGGGATGGAGCACTGGGAAGAGAGTATGGTATTGAATGTGATGAATAGTTGTTTAGGATTGTAAGAAAGATGCAAAGTAATTATGTTTGACAGAAGCTAGTGCCGCCTTGAAGCTGAGGAGTGTTTGTAGGTATGAAAGTCTCGTGCAGAGTGGGTTTTCTTCCAGCGCCGGTCTGCAGCTCTGGAAACTTGCCCCCTTTTTTGTCA
>JAODAL010070473.1:0-15911 GCA_025379985.1 Phyllomedusa bahiana | reverse complement strand
GGGGAAAATTTTACATATACAAACTTCACAAACAGTGTCGGGAAACATTTAGAAAAAACAGTATGTCAGACAGAGAGGGGCAGCTCTTAAACCTGCGAGTGGCAGAGGCACAAACATTCCAGGCCCAGGTCGCACACAGCAAGGGGACGTACGCAGCAGGGGTCCCTCGGTGAGGCCACAACTGCCGCTGTCATCTAGCGGCCGGTACTGCTTAGCAACCCAAGGGTTTCTTTTTGGGTTTTGACTAGGTCATCCACTTCCTCCCAGTTTACATCTGACAACCCCAGCCAAGAGTCGGTGGGAACGTCAGACAAAAACCCTTTAGTTGGCAATGGCCCGGAGCGGGTCAGAGGCCCCACCGTTTCCTCAACCGCCTCTGTCCCATCCTTTTCCCTCAGCCAGAGATCTACTATGTGGTCTGGGCTCAGCGCCCTATATAGCGAGGATGAACAATTTAAGGAGGGAAATCATCAGCTACTGGCAGCGAAGAAATAGGGACAATAATCCCCTGCTTCTTGCAGGAGGCGGCAAAGTATAGATGTGGAGAGTGCAAGGAGGTCATGTTGTAGAGGTCAGCCTCGGGATACCAAGACCGGTGATGAGGACAGCAGTGACGATGAAACACAAATAGATGATGATGTAGCAGACCGCACTTGGGAGCCGGGGAGGCAAGGGGTTCATCATCGTCAGGAGAAGAGGGCGTCAGCTTGCGCGTCAGGCAGCGGCGCAGCCAGCAAGTGGGTCGTGTCCGTGAGTCCAGGAAGCAGCAGTTGTGAGGTCGGGAGCCAGCGGCCACGGGGAAAAAACCGCTTCGCAGGTCCAAGAAAGTAAGCGGCACAGGGCTCAGCGAGGCATAGTCACTCAGTGCGGAGCGTTGGCGGTAAAATCTGATACTCTGCGGTGTGGCAGCTCTTGCTAAACACCGGGGGAGCCGAAAATGGGTAAAATGGAATCTGTAGCAGAAAGTGAAGTGTGACCAGGGGGCTTAACGGTTGGGACCATGGCCCTGCGTCAACACATGCAGCGTACACCCTCCGGTTTGGGCCCGGGAGAAAGTTTGGGTCAATGTGGTGGTCCATCCTGCCGCCGCAGCAACAGCAGCAGCGCCCAGTGGAACGCATGCCATTGCAGCCAGTCAAGGCTCCACCACCTCTGCAGAAGGGAGCTGTTTCTCTTTGACATCATGGCGCCAGCAGTCGTTCAGCGAGGCGATTGCAAAGAGACAACAGTATGTGTCCAACCATCCTAAGGTGCAGCAGCTGACTGTGCTCCTGTCAAAGTTGTTGGTACTGCAGTCCCTCCCTTTCCAAATGGGTGGACTCTGCACTGTTCAGAGAACTAATGGCTTGTGCCAGCTGAGATGGAGAGTTCCAAGCCCTAATTTTTTTCCAAAAAGGCAGTACCAGCACTTCATAAATAGTAGAACAGAAGGTGTTCCAGTCCTTGAGCTTTTCGATTTGTTCCAAGGTGCACGGCAGCCGGACGTCTGGAGCTGTAACTACGGTCAGGCCAGTACATGTCCTTTACGGCCCACTGGGTGAATGTGCTTCCGGCCCCCGGCACACCAACAAATTGGGCAGGAACGCCGCTTTCTCCTCCACGTTGTCAACTGCTGCTCCTGCGCCAATGTCCGCCTCCTCCTCCTCCACCACCATCACAGCCTCCACAAGTACTGCTCCATCATACCACATGTGTAGGGCACAGCGGTGTCACGCAGTTCTACACCTAGCTTTTCCTCGGCGAACGAAGTCACACAGGGAGGAACTGCTCCCGCGTCATGCAGCAAGAAATCGATGGTGTGGCTTTCTCCCCCCACCGCCAACTGCAAATTCGAACCATGGTGACGAGACAATGGAGGAACATGGTGTCCGCCGCAGCCCGAGGTAGGGATGCGTCCATGCTCCTGCTGGCGCACGTTTCAAACCTGGTTGTAAAAGAGTTTCTCTGAAGTTTTTCCACCGGATCTTCAAACAATCTGAAAATGGCCATGAAGAACTGTGCATGCACTTTATCCATCGTTCAAAGCCAGGAACACCCTCTCGATTGCAGCGGCAGAACGGCCTCCCCCCAACACGCTCTTGGATATGCGAAGTTTCCACCCGCTGGAATTCAGCCTGCACATTTGGATCAGCCGACTGTATGAACAGAGAAAGGCCATTAAAACGATTTTTTGATGATCCAGCAGACAGAAGTACTCCCTCTGTGTAACTTTGCAGTCAGCCAGTGGCAGCCTCATTGCGTGCACCTGCCGTTTGTGTTAGGCCCTTCGAGGAGGCCACGTTAATTGTCAGTCCCAGGACTACGGGATGAAATAACGTATTCCACTGCTTCATGTCCTGGAACAGATGCAGAAAAATCTGTCTGTGTCAGGGACTGGAGAAGTGTGGCCGACTACATCACGTGGCCCATGAGTCCCGTGGGGGACTGAAATGGAGGAGGAGAGAGGAGGACATTGGGACAGAAGCATTGTCTGTTGAAATGAGTGTTATTTTCTACCAGGTGACAAAGAGGAGGAGCAGGGCAGGCTGGAGGATGGTTGATGAGATGATGAAGACGATGCAGATGAACTCCCAAGCACCGGGCAGTAATGACAGTGGGAAAGTGGAGGCAGGGAGCGCCCTCGAGAGACACTTGTTTCAATTCAATTTCCCTCGCATGCTTGATTTCCTAGGCTAGTGACATCCGAAATAGTCATCATCCGGCAAGGGATGACTCTTGCTCTCCGCACCATATTGGACCCGTCGCAACGGGGAGAGGACCAAAATGGGAGCCTTTTTCCAGCTATTGAGAGGGAAGACAAACTCAAATACTATCGGGAAATACCGTCGCGTAATCAGTATGGCCGCTGCCTATAGTGCTGCATCGACCCCTCCTCTGACATGTCTGACCGGGGGTTTTCCTCAGCGCTCACGTACTACTAGCAGCTGCTGCTGGGAAGTGGGGGGGTAGGAGCAATTACAGCTCCATCCTCAGTAACCTAAGTCCTGAGTCCTAATGAGCCGCTTCCTTCACCCGTCCTAGTGAGAGGGCAGTCACCAGCATCAGCAGCCAGCAGCAGACATGATGATCATTCCCAGTAACGCAACAGGTTGTGGCCTACTTGGACATCACTCTGCCACCCCCCCAGTTAGAAGAATCCGCTGGACTACGGTCATCCAACTGGATGTGTGGCCGCAAACTTGCGAGTTTGCAGTGAGCAGCTGTCCTGCCCGGCCAGTATGTGGCATCCAGTAGCGGGGTGATTCAGTGTGGGGCGGCGGGGCCAATCGTTACCCCAAGGAGAACCCTCATGATCCACGTGAAATGTTGAAACGACTGACCTTTGTCCCGAAGATTAATTCAGGCTTGGATCGCCAGGAATTTCGCACGACACCAATGCCTTAAGCGTCAGTCGGGTATCAAACGCTTCTCAGCCACTATTCTGATGCCGCCACCCGCCTGATGCCACACATCCTGCTGATAGGTTTCTCCATTCTGCCTACCACCGTCTTTACCCGGACTGGTATTTGCCACCCACCTCAAACACTCTGTCATTGTTCCACTCTCGTGTGCCATGACTGCTGCTCGCTGTTTCGTTGCCTGACATCCACACTTGTCATTGTGCCACTCCTGCGGCCTGGAACTGATTTGGCCCCCCACCCCCTCCAGAATGTCATGTGCCACTCTCTGACCTCATGCTGTTGCTCCTGTCATCACCTCCACTCATCAGTCATTGAGCCACTGCCCTGACCTCATACTGTCTGCCAATGAGCCGTGTCCTCCTTCTCTAGGTCATTGTGCCGTCTCTGTGGACTAATACTATTTTGACAACTTCAGAATGTCAAAGTGCCACTCTCTGAACTCATGCTGCTCGCTGTGCGACTCCTGTCGTACCCTCCACACTGTGTCATTGTGCCACTGTCTGACCTCATACTGCTGCAGCCGTGACCTCCACACGGTATCATTGTGCCACTCTGGGCCTTATACTGTTTGCCGCTCCAAATGTCATTGTGCCACTGCCTGACCTCATAACTGCTGCCGCCGTGACCACCACACTGAGTGATTGTGCCACTCTGGCCTAATTCTGGTCTTGCCGCCTCCATAAATGTCATTGTGCCACAGCACTGACCTCATGCAGCTCGCCCGCCCGTTGACCTCCGCCTCAGTCATTGTGCCTGCCTGTGCCTAATACTATTAGCCACCTGCATATTGTCATTGGTGTCCACTCTCTGACCTCAAGCTGCTTCTTGTGACTCCTGTCGTGCCCTCCAACACTGTGGTCATTGTGTAGCGCAACTGTCTGACTCTCATGCAAGCAGCCGCCGAGACCTCCTCACTGTGTGATTGTGCCACTCTGGTGGCCTAATACTGTCTCGCCGCCTCCTCTAATGTCATTGTGCCACTGTCTGACCTCATACTGCTGTCCCCCCCTCCCCCCCCCCCCCCGATCCCCCCTGGCGCGCCGGACCCTCCACACCGTTGATTGTGCCACTCTGTGGCCTAATGACTGCTTGCCGGACTCCATAATGAGAGTCATTGTGCCACTGTCTACCTCATACGCTGCTGCCGTGAACCGTCCACAAACTGATCATTGTGCCACTCTGTGCCTAATACTTGTATTTGCCGCCTCATAATGTCATTGTGCCACGGCCTGACCTCCATGCTGCTGGCTGCCAAGACCTCCAACAACTTTGAGATTGTGCCACTCTGTGGCCTAATACTGTTTTGAGACCGCCTCCAGAAAAGTCATGTGCCACTGCCTGACCTCATGGCTGTCTTGTTGCTGCCGCCGTCCACCTCCACACTCAATCATCTAATGTTGCCACCTGAGCTCTCAGCTTGTTTTTTTCCAGCTTTCGCTAGCATACTTTATCATGCTACATTCCTCGCTTGAGTTTTTTGGTCATATTATTGCCCTCACTTAAAGTGCCGCAAGGACTTTTATAGATGATGCGATTCTAAGAGCGGCGGCCAGTCATGTTGCGATGGCGTCATACTAAGACACAACATATTTAATAGAAGACCAACCAAGCTCCTCTGCATAATTAAAGCATGCACAACGTTCTACCAGCACCCTCTGCGGCTCTGGGCAGCTGGAAATCTGATTTTTTAACGTGATTCCGTCCGAAAGTAATTCGGTCTCGAAAACGAATTTTGTCAGAAATTCGGCGAAGTGACACGAACACGAATTTTTTGATAAATTCAGGCCATCACAAAATATTAGTTTTATGTCTTTATGATTGTATAACATGGTAAATGTAACTCATTCTAGAGTTTTTCCCTTGTTTCTTGGATTAGTTGGTTTTTGTCTTGCATATTTTGTTTTTCTGTTTTTTATCATTTTTGCTTTTATAAAAGTCTCACTATTTTTGTAATTGGGAGGCGTGGTGTGTTTGTCTCTACTAAAGGACTATTTGCTCTTCTCGACGCCAGTTTTGCAGGTGTATTCACGAGTTTTGCAGGGTCCCATGTGTGGTTGGCCAAGGTTTTGTGCTCTTCCATTTTGCCCCTGCCTGATTCTCAATTCAGTTCTTCCCTCCAATTGGTTGGTTTTTGGCTTGAGGCTGTGGCGGTGGGTGGTGCTGTTGCGTGCCCATGTGCTAGACAATTTTTGCTGCCTTTGCTTACCAGGGCCGCAGATCTTCACTTCAGCAACGGAGTTGTTGATAAGTTGTTCATTGATATGTGGCTTTTTCCCCAGCCTCTCCAGTACCATGTTATATCTCTTTGCTACAAGTCATAAATTACTGTATATGTAATGGCTAAGAGCCATATAGGCTCTAACTAACCTGTAGAAACACCATGCTGTATAACTTTACCTGTGCCACCAATAAAGGCTTCATTTGTTATGGACATTACATGCTGTGCACTGTGCACATTGTTTTTATTGATGGAGATCTTGCCAATTCCTTTCTCCCAAAGGACAATTAATTCCTTGGATTCAACCAAAAGGCCAGGGAATTGGAATGGGTCTGACACTATTTCACCTTACAAGTATCTAAATAGCTGTAAAGCCAAACAAAGGGCTACCAACACTGAAAAAGGCAACTCTCACCTGTGAACTGAGCTTCTCTTAAATGCCTATATATATTGCCCTGTTGGCAAGTCCCATTAATGTCATGTTTCAATCATACAGTATTTACAAGAAGATAATCAAGGACTAGATGCTGAGGGAACTGGTGTAAGAAGGAAAAAATCCAAACAATGGAAAAGGTTTGTCTATGTCCTCAGGCCAAACTAAGGAAAAGTAAACGAAAAAAGTAGTGTGTCCATCACAGTAATGAACAGGAAATGAATCCAAAACAGACCATCACTTGCCCTCCATATGGATCCACTATGTTTCTACCGAGGTAACATCATAATATCTTCTTCAAGGTATCAAGTAGTGTAGCCTCAAATGTGGATGTGAATGGAGCCTAACATCCTCCTAAAGACAGACAATTTTGGAAACACAAGCTTGTTAGATTGCATTGAAAGCCGCGTAAGGGCCTGCAGCATAAACCTTTATTTACATCAAAGGAAAACATTAGAATAACCACATTAATTTAAAAGGTTTATTCTTACCTACTCTAATGAGCTTTTTAACATATGGCAAAGGCAAATAAAGACTATTTCCAAAATACCTTATTTTGTTTACCTAATTTTGCTTCCTTTCGGAAGCTAGAGCAGATACTATCACCTGCTTGAATACACAAGTCTTCCATAGTTTACCAACTATCTATCTCTGCACTTGTTCTGTCAGCTGCCCTGGTGACATGACTCCCTGCTTGTGTTTTATCAGCATATAGGAGATCAGTCTTTTTCTTTTATGTTTCAAGGAAAATTTACACACTTTATTAAATTGTTACGGCATATGTAGTCCCCATGCTCAGCTGTTTAACTTTCTATGTAGCAATGCCCCTCTACCTTGGCTCAATAAGGAAATTGCAGAGATAATATGTCAATCCATTGCTGTAGAACCACCCACAGTTCTAAACAGAAAGAGGGAGCCTAAATTTTGGCTGTGAAGACAAGCTCATGTAGAAGCACCTATGCGTGGAGAACACACCTATAAATGTCTAAGTAACTTTATTTATCCACAATCTATAATTAAAAATATGTCATCAATAATACATATCAATTTGGAAAAGAGTTATAAGGCACTCCACCTTGCCTAGCATAAATATCGTTAATGTATAGAAAATTAATAGCAGCAATTTTACAATTAAAATTGTATTACATTTTACTGAATATAAATAACAAATCATATGATCAAAGTTACTTAAAAAAAAAAAAAAGCAAAGACAGTGCTCAATTAACAATAAATAAACGATAATTCATAGAGCATAACTACCAAGTAACAAAATTTGATGTAATATGTTGCCAAAAGTGGAGACAAAATAGAATAGAGTTGCACCGACCCCATCATGTGTTCTGCTTGATGCATTCTCAGTATTCTTTTACCACTGGTTCGGAAATCAAAGGTGCCCCACTAATTGCCACACACATTGTTCCTTCTCAAAACACAGAAAATTGCCTGATTCTACCAATCTACAATACGGTGTCACCATAATGGCAAAATTGCAAAGGTTAGATGGGCTAATCCTGCAATCAGAGTTACTCGATGTACTTTAGAATGTGATTCAATTTCAATTTAACATTATCCCGCTTGACCCCTCATTAAAAGAATATTCCCCAACTACCCCCTTTTAATACCACTAACAAGTTACTGACTTGGCGTGTTTACCCCTCTTCCCTGCCAGGCATACATATTTTCCTTATTTCCTTGTGCTGGTTTATAACGCAATATACGCTTTTTTTGTGCTCAATATTATTCAAACATTTGGTCTGTATTTTTTAGTACAATTTAACAAAAGATATTTTTTTTTTAAAAAATATGAGAGAAAATAGTATAAAGACCCTCTCTCATAGGATCGAAGAGATGGCTAAAGTTGATAGTAATTACTCCACTCTCACTAGGCATGGAGATTTCAAATAATGTTCAATGCAGAGTTAAAGCAGATGTGATTCACGCCCAGATTTTTACAACAAGCAGTTGGTAACTAGTAAGAAACAGCCTAATCTTTTTTTGGTCTCTTTTTATTGAGTTTAAATCTTGCCTATCCCTTTTTATTTTTTAGTTACCTAATAAAATATTAAGAAACACCGAAAAATATAGTGGTATGAGTTAGGAAAAAACATAATCATGCTTTGGTTTTTTTGCTTGTTCTTTCAGATATAAAATAAGTATAAGTGACAATTGTCTGCTTTCGGGTCAGTGCATTTCTACCAACAACAAATTTATACTGTGTTTGTTTACACTACTTTAAAGAAAAAATATCGTTTATTCTAAAAAAATTTTTATATAAAGAATAAATAAGCCAGCATCCTACCATGCTAAGTTGTAATACGACTAATACTTTACTACAAGTGCGAATTAAAAAGTCCAAAAGCTTCACCATTGTTTGAGGCCTTTTTAATCTGTTTTTTTATTATTATGTTTAAAGATGTTGAGGGCTTCGATTTTGGCGTTATTTTCATGATATCATTTTGGGATATCATACAACTTTTTGATCACTTTTTATTATTTTGTCATGGAAAATATTGCTATAAGTTATGTAGTTTTAAAAATCTTACAGACATGTGATATATATTTTTATTGTATCTTTTAATATATGATAAAAGGGAAAAATGGGAGACTTTTCTACTTTTTTAACTTTCACGTTAGTGTCTACATGTATGAAAACTGACTATGTCGTAAGCCGTCACCTGTTACCCATGGCAATAATCAAAGCACCCCCGTTTAATATCATAAAAGTGGCTTCTGGAAAAATGAAAATAGGTGCTCTGATTGGTTTTCTATGGGTAACTAAGTGAATTTTAGACCTAAACAGTTTCACACATTTGGCCTTAGTCCTCCTAGTGGATTTGAAAATGAGATTGCTTTTTTAAATTAGTGAAATACATATTTATTGCAGCATATTTCATTTGTACTTACATGAACTCAATTAATTCATTTACTAGAGTGCGAATAATATAACTAGTTTATAATGACTAGAATACTGATATAGGAATTGAGCCAGTGGATTATTCTATTATCTGATGATTCAGAAGGAATTTTATTCCTAAAATGGAGGACAATTGATTTTTAACCACATGTGGTTTTTCCTTCCTCGTGGATGAAGACACAGTAGGCTGGATAGACATCTGTATATGACTTTCTTATCAGCCTTACAAACTATGTAGGCAATATATTTAACTGTCTCGATCCTATTACATGTTTCTGCCTAATTAGGATTGTCATTTACACCCTTGCATTGTAATAAACAATGTAGAGGGTCCCACAAAGTGTGGTAGGCAGGAAGTAATAAAACAGCAGACCATGTTATGGTGCAAGCCACCATAATGCTTCTAACTGCCATGTTAACTTATCGCTCCCACGATCTTGGCACAGTGGTGCCAAGCGAAATGTGTGGCACCATTTCTCATTCATTTTGCACTCCTCCGTCACTGCTGTTAGCGCAGGTGTCCAGCTGATATGAGCTCTGACACCATCCTCCTATGTTAGCGAAATTACTGAGTACCTAACACCAGGATTACCAACACATCCTGTGTTTGGTAAGGAGTTACAACCCTTAAATGGGTTATGCAGCACACTACATACATAACAGATCTTGGCAAAATAACTAGAACCTCCAATATTTACCTATTGTCTGGTATCTTTACAACTGTTACTGCTTTGCAATAGCACATGGGCAAATATTATCATCTTAAAACATGAGTAAAGACATACTTTAGCTCTGCTATGTCTACAGTAACTAGCACAAAAGATTATATCAAGTTAAATATTTCATCCTATTTACTGACTGCCTAAAATTCTGCATTGTCCTCTGTTTTAAGTTTATTGTGTTTCCTATCTAAAATGTGATTCCTTGGCATACAGACAACATTTAGAATAAATCTACCCAAGTATCGCCTCTTGTGAAGTATTATGAGTATAACTGAAGAAGCGTTAAACAGATTAACCTATAAAGTGAAATTTTTTGTGAATAATATATCATTTTGTCTAAAAAGAAAGAAGACTGTACAAACAACAATGTCAAGTACTATATTTTTTTAAACATTTTTAAAATGTAAAATGTTCCTAATTTCTATGAAATTATAAAAAGGTGATGTCCTTAAATTGTGAAATGTTTTATTTAATTGTGCATCTTTATTTAAATAAAGATCAATTGTTATTCATTAATATTAATCAAATAATCAATAGTTCACATAGTGGTGATTCAACTGAGTTGTCTTTATTTTATTTAATTCATTTTATTTTAATTAACAATATAATTATTTCAATGTGTTAATCAATTAGAACATAATTACATATGGAAGTCCTCTAGACACATAACTGGACTACACATATCTGCTGTTAAATCAATACTATTTTATTATTTAACTCCCTTACCTCCACACCAGTTTTTGACCTCTCTGACAGAGCTCCATTTTTAAATCTGACATGTGTCAATTTATGTTTATTTAAATTTGATACGTTTTTTGATACTTTGTTTGATACATTTTTTGTTTCTTAACTAACCTTGGATATATTTGTTAAAAAAGACAGTTTTTCCACACAAAATAGTTATAACTATCATCTAACAAAAGTCTACTGTAGGATTGCATCACATCTTAAATGAACATTAGAGGCTTAGAAATTAAGTATTAATATATATCACATTTTCAAGCTAATTTGCAACATAGGTTTTTTTTTTGTGGGGGAACAGTCCAAGTTTCTGACATGGCTTTGATGTCCTGTATAAACCCCCATAAATGCACCCTCTATGAAACAACAACGCCCTTATAAAGTAATCAAAACAGCTTTAGGAAGTTTATTACTCGATTAGGTGTGTTCCACCGAAAATAAACAAATTGGAGGTGAAATTTAAAAATTTCACTTTTTTCAAGATTTCAATTTGTAACCATATCATTCATGTTGTAGATGTTGATAGGAAATGCGACTCCAACATCGATTTCCTCCAAGTTAACCATTTTTAGAGACATCCCATTAATGTGACCTAGTGATGCTATATGACTCAACCACATGCCTCCGATAGAAGAGCACCTGACTAGATTTGTGGGGTCTCAATATCATACAATTATTCTTTAGTCGCCATTTAGGTTTGCTGAAACCCTAAGGAGCTAAAATCCTAATAAACACACCTAAAAAGACCTCATATGGAAACTACACCGTGATGTAGTATTATAACAAACACCTGTCTTTCACACAAAATTATTTAATCATTAATTCTGTGAAAAATGAGAAAATGTTATTTTTTTCCACAATCTGCAATTTTATCTGAAAATGATAACATTTTTAACCATGTAATACTGGAAAGAAAACACTCCAAAATCCATTACGCAATTTCTTCCAAGTTCAGCTATACCCACATGTGGTGCAAACTGCTGTATTGGGCACAAGACAGGGCGTACATGTGGGAGGGAGCGCCATTTTGTCTTTTGAAACGCAGATTCTGGTGGGTCCATTTCCACATTTGCAAAGCAGCCAAATTTAGTAGAACAGGTGAAACCTTACAGAACTCACCACACTTTGGAATCAACACCCCCTCATGGATTCTGAATCTAGATGCGTATTTTTCATTTGTGTGCCTAGGTATTCCATAATTTTTTTTAGCATTTGGTCGTTGGAAAAAGGGGGGAAAAAAGGCAGTCCTGTCGGAAATGTTTTTATGGCTTCATTTTTAACAAGCATTCGCCGTGTGGATAAATTGACAGGATAACTTTACGAATGTGGAGTCGGTACAATTTCAATGATGATAAATTTTTTATAGCTTTTTATGTTTTATTACTTTACACTGTAAAAGTTAGGTGGTCGCCCCTACGGCCCGCGGGCCACGGGGCGCACCTGTTTGCCGGCCCCTTCTACATCCCCGGTGGCCTGCCGGGGTCGGTGGCGCCGCAGCCAGCGGACGAGCTGTTGGTCCGCTCGTACCTGGAGACCTCACCTGAACCTCGTTCCTGCACATCCCCGCCCACTGTTACTTGGCGCGCTCGTGTCTTGTAAAATAAAGACCATCGCCCCAGTAATTGGCATAAATTGACGGCGCTTCCCCTATTTTATGGGTTTCTGCTCCAGCAGTCATTCCTTGACTGGATCTATGATGCCTCTGTGCCTAAAAAGCTTCTTTAAGTGTGGTCATTCTTACTGTGTAACAGACCTCTTGCTACGTTTCTCGACTCCGAACCGACAGCCGCCTGCCCTGACCTTCCTGCCGTCCCCACGGCTACGATTCTTTGGCTTACTATTCAGTACCTCGCTGCACCTCGCCGCCACCGCACGCCCCACTGGGAGATCCCTGCCGCATCCAATCCATCCCGCTTTGTTCTGCGGGCTCTGGTGAAAACCGGGACCTACTTAAGACTCCGCTCGCCTGTGCGCGGATTGTTGCCATCGATTGTCGTTTGGTCCAGTGGATGCCACTACCCTACCATTACAGTTATATCCCGCCATGGGATCCCACCAATGTCCCCTGCAAGTCTTGGCGGTATCTTACGACCATTTGTCGCCCAACAGTCGCAGCAGATCGTGCAAACAAGCACAGCAATATCTTTCATTTTTCCTCCATGTATGCGTCAACTCCTGAGGCGTCCCAGCAGCGCAGCAACCTGCCACTCGCCGGTGATTTCCAACACCCCCGGCCGTCCCACTGGCAACCGTGGGCCCGAATGCTTCGCCCTGCCTCAACCTATCCAAGTTCGAGAACTGGACCTAACAAAAGCCGTTTACTGCAGAGGATATTTATCACGCAGTCAGCTCCATGCAACGTGGAGCAGATGGCCGACCAGTTTCCCCACTGAAAGTCGAATGAGCGTTCATGGTGATCCCAGCTAACCAGAAAGAGCCTTGGCCGGCGACACCTCTTTGGGACCGGGAAACGACCCTGTGACCGCAGTCCTACAGTTTTCCTCACTGAATTCCGCAGCGTTTTGTGGGAAAAAAAAGAAAAAAGCCCTGCGCGAGCGCTTCTGCAGAGACTGCACTATTGAACCTACATCAGGGGACTCCCCTCCATAGGAGATATGCGGTCCAATTCCCATCCTAGCCTCCGAGCTGTTCGTGGAATGACGGCGCTCTCTGCGCCACATTCAAGAAGGCCTGTTGAGCAGAGTAAAAGACCCCCTATGCAGCTAGAGATCTGTCACACTTCATTGAGCAAACTTGATCTCACTTTCCACTCGCATAGACGTGCTTTTACGTAGAGACAGCAGAAGCACCGCCCTGGAGCGTGGACCTCGTACGAACCGTCGCCGTCGTACCTCGTCAACACCCTGTGTTCCAGAAATCTTCGCTGCCCCTCTAAAGGTTTTCCACAATAGAGCCCATGCAGGGTGGACTGGGCAACATTTGTCTGAGTTAGAGCTGTCCCGCTGGCCGGAAGGAGAACCTAATGCCTCTACTGGCAAGTCCAGGACCGTTCCCGTAGAGTCTTGACCGCAGCATCCAGCATCGTTTGTGGTAAACGCTCGCACCTAAGGTAGCAGTAAGAGAGATGTCCCAGGTGCTCAGTCTTCCTCTCCACTACTGATGTTCGCATGGAGGTAAACGGACGATGCATTCCCTATCTCTTTGGGTGTCCTGCCTTCCTGGACTCCGGCTGCCGCCGGGAAGCATCATTCAAGCCTCCCTGGTGTCTCGCTATCTGCTTGCCATGATGCCTGTCTTAAGAAGCCGTTGCTTATGCTCTTCCATCAGTGGGGGCTTCTTAGCGACTCATCCAGTTCATAACCGCCATAGACCCTCCCGTATAGGTCCTACCCACGGAGAAGATCACCTGTTCATGTCCTGCCTCGTGCTTCATCGGCGATCCAGTTGGGGCTATCCAGGCTGCAACGTCACGCCCAAAACGCTTGAATGTGAATACCAGGCGAAGTACCTGCGATTGGGGATCGGAGTGCCCTGATCACTGTTATGGTGGCACCACGCCGGTGTCCATCTCTCCTCCCCAGTCATCCGTCAAGCCTCTACCAGGTCTGCCATCGGAGTACCAGAATTTGGAGATGATTCTCGTAGAAACAGGCGAGAAGCTACCGCCCAACGTATGACCTTGTCCCATAGACCTCCTCCCGGAACCAGGTCCCCCACGGGGTATGGTCTAACCCTCTTCTCGTGCCCGAAACCAGGCCATGTGGCCTACATTCAGGATAATTTAATGAAAGTTCATACGCAATGTCCTACCTCACCAGCCGTGGCTGGAATCTTTTTTCTCTCCAAAAAATGACAGTTCTCTTCGCGCGTTTATTGATTACAGATGGCTAAACAAGATCACGGTAAATAATCTCTACCCACTACCCCTGTATCTGAAGCTCTTGATAGTCCTCCGTGGACCCAAGGTGTTTACCAAATTTAGACCTACGTGGGCCTAAACCCCCCTCATCAGAATTCAAAGGGGGGGGAGGTGGAAAAGGCTTTTTACTAGGGAGGGCTTTTTGATTTTTGATGCCCTTGGGCTAGCAAGCCCCGCCGATTCAGGAGTTCGCAAGACGTTTTTGGGACGCTGTACCTGCTCTTTGTTTTTGGGGGCGATTCCCCTGATTTTTTCCCCTACTACAGACCATGGGGTAAAGTACCCGGTTTCCTGGGCCCCTCGGGGCAATAAAAGTTTTCCAAGCTGGAGAATTTGGGGTTCCACCAGGCCAGTTTCCTTTCTTGGGGTACATAGTTTTCCGATGGGGTCACGATGGCCCAGCAAAAACTCTGCGATCCAGAGTGGCCCACGACCTGTCGTTTGGGCGTTTAAACCTTCCTGGATTCGCCAGTACTACGGCATTCATTCCCCATTTTCTACGCGGTGGCCCCCATGTGGCTTCACCCGAAAAACGTAATCCAAATGTGGCCTTTTGTTTTGCCGAGGAAGCATTCCCCCAAACAAAGACAGCGTTTTCCTCGCCCCTTTTTTTTGCCCGTCCGGATCAAAGAACCCTTTCAAGGGGTTTGGATCTTTTCCCTGGGAAGGGGGGGGTCCTGACCAAAAGGGCCCCTAAAGGCAAAGTCCAGCGTTTTTTTTTCCCTTTCCCGGGCAGAACAATTATGCCTTGGGGAGATGGAGCTGTTGGCCAAAAAATTTGGGGCCCGGGAAAGAGGGGGCGACATTGTTGGGAAAAAAAAAAAAAAAAAAAAAAAATTGAACCTTTTAAAGAAAATCTCCAATACCCAGACGCCGGTTTTAAACCCTTTGCCTAGGTGGTCCTTTTTTTTCCGTTTGATTTAAAATCCCTTCCGACCGGGCCAAAAAAATGTAAAGGGGGTTTTTTTGAATTGGGGGCCATGTCCCCTTGGGTCTGAAAAAAATTTTAACCGAGAAGAACCCGGGTCCCCCCCGGGGGGAAACCTTTTCCTTTTGCCCCCCTAAAAACCTGTTCTTTTGGACATTTTCCCCTTGTGGAAATTTCCGGGGAACCCGGTTCCCCGGGCAAAAAAAATTGACATAGTGGGGATAATAGCATGGGGCGAGAGCTACGACTGGGCGGTTAACTTGCGGGTTTTCGTTTTTTTAAAAAGGATCGTAAAGCCCGGGAAAGGGGGAGGTGTTGTCTCTAGTAAAATCCGTCTGAAGCAACATGCGGGAATATAGGTACAGGGAAAAGAACATGTGGAATCATTTGGGTAAATATACATGGGGGAAACAATAAAAATTTAAATCAATAGGGGTTGCTATAGGCCCCCAAAATAACAGAACCAAGGAAGATTTAACTCCTGGGCAAATAATAGGCGGAAATCAAATAGGTTATTATTATGGCGTTTTTAAACTATCCGACAAAATTTGGGGAATCTGAATTTGTAGCTTCATAAAGGGAAACAGGTTTTTGTCAATAACTAATGAAAATTTACCTTTGCCAAATGGTGCAGGAACCGACTAGAAAAAGGGGCCTTTTAGACCAAAATATTA
>JAODAL010070472.1:0-15912 GCA_025379985.1 Phyllomedusa bahiana | reverse complement strand
TAGCTTTGTGGGTGTTACTTTGGGTTTTTTTTCTACGCCACAAAAAAAGAGAAAAATTGAAAAACCCTTCGCTTGTAATTATGCTACGGGAAAAAATTTATTATTTTGGCTTGAAAATAAAATTTCCCCTTGGGGTCGCAACCAGCAAAAAACGCTTAATTAACCCGGATTAAATTGCCCAAAAAAAATTTGGGGGCCACCACAAACTAGTAGCTTTGTAGCGTGTTACAATTGCGTGTTTTCTACCCCAAAACAAGAGAAAATTGTAATTAACCTTTTGTGAATTTTGACAAAAAATGTATATTTTGGCTTTGAAAATGACGTTTCTTGGGGCCACACCAGCAAAACAAGTTTTAATTTAAACCCCCTGGAGTAAATTGCGCCAAAAATTGGGCACCAAAACTAGTAGCTTTGTAGCTGTTACAATTGCGTGTTTTCTGCCAACAACAAAGATAAAATTTTAATTAACCTTCGCTTGTGAATTTGCTACGGGAAAAAAGTATTTTTTTGGGGTTTTAAAAAGAGGTTTCTTGGGGCAGCACACCAGCAAAAAAGCTTAATTAAACCCCCTGGTGTAAATTGCGCCAAACAATTGGGCACCAAAAACTAGTAGCTTTGTACTGTTACAATGGTGTTTTCTAGCCCACAAAAAGAAAAATTGAAATTTAAAACCTTCCTTGTAATTATGTACGGGAAAAAATTTTTATTTTTTGGGTTGAAAAATGAGGGTTTTTCTTGGGGTCAGCACCCACAAAAAAAACCTTAATTAACCCCATTAAATTGCGGCAAACAATTGGGCCACCACAAACTAGTAGCTTTGTAGCGTGTTACAATTGCGTGTTTGTTTCTACGCCACACAACAAGAGATAAAATCTGTAATAAACTGTCGCTTGTGATTATGCTACAGGAAAAAAGGTATGTATGTTTTGGCAATGAAAATGACGGTTTCTTGGGGTCAGCCAAACCAGGAAAACAACGCTTAATTAATCCCCTGGTATGTAAATTGCGCCAAACAATTGACGCCACCACAAAACTGGTAGCTTTGTAGGTGAAACAATTGCGTGTTTTCTATTGGCCACACAAAAGAGATAATTTGTATATTATACCTTCGCTTTGTGAATTATGCTACATGAAAAATGTACATAGTTTGGCCAGTGAGATGATGGTTTCTTGGGCGTCTGCACACCAGCAAAACAACGCTTAATTAACCCGCGGGATGTAAATTGCACCAAACAATTGGGCATCCAACATCTAGTAGCTTGGTAGCGTGTTACAATTGCGTGTTTTTTCATACGCCAGATCACAACAAGAGATAAAATTGTAATTAACCTACGGCTTGTGAATTTATGCTACAGGAAAGAAATGTATATATTTTGGCGTTGATAAAGTCGGTTTCATTGGGCGTCAGCACGACCAGCAAAACAATGCTTAACTTTAACACACTGGCATGTAAATTGCGCCAAGCATTTGGTGCACCACAAATAATAGCTTTGTAGTGTGTCCTCACAATTTTGCCGTGTTTTCTACACCACACAAACAAGAGATAAAAATTGTTATTAATCTTCGCTTGTGAAATTATGCTACAGGGGGAAAAATGTATTATATTTTGGCGTTGAAAATTGAACGGTTTCTATGGGGTCCAGCACACCAGAAAACACAGACTTAATTTAAAACCTGGACTGTAAATTGCGCCAAACATTTGGGCCACCAAAACTAGTAGCTTATGTAGCGTGTTTACAATTTCGTGTTTTCTACGCACACAACAAGAGATAAAATCTGTAATTAACCTTCGCTTGTGAATTATGCTACAGGAAAAATGTATATATTTTGGCAATTGAAAATGACGGTTTCTTGGGGGGGTCAGACACACCAGCAAAACAACGCCTTAAATAAACCCCTGGATGTAAATTGTTGCCAAACAATTGGGCGCCACCACAAACTAGTCGCTTTGTTGCGTGTTAACAATTGGTGTTTTCTACTCCCACACACAAGAGATAAAATTGTAATTAACCTTCACTTGTGAATTATGTTACAGGAAAAATTATGTATTTTGGCGTTGAAAATGACGGTTTCTTGGGGTCAGCACACCAGCCAAAACAAACGCTTAATTAACCCCTCGGATGTAAATTGCGGCAAAACAATTGGGCACCACAAACTAGTAGCTTTGTTGCGTGTTACAATGTGCGTGTTTTCTACGCCAACACAACAAGAGATAAAATTGTTATTAACCCTTTCACTGTGAATTATGCTAACAGGATAAATGTATATATTTTCGGCATAGAAAATGACGGTTCTTGGGTCTGCACACCAGCAAAACAATTATTAATTTAACCTGGATGTAAATTGCGCCAAACAATTGGGCCACCAAAAACTCAGTAGCTTTGCTAGGTGTTACAATTGCGCTGTTTTCTTCGCCACACTAACAAGAGATAAAAATTGTAATTAACTCTTCGCTTGCTGACTTATGCTTCAGGGAAAAAAAATATGTATTTTGGCGTTGAAAATGACGGTTTCTTGGGGTCCAGCACACCAGCAAAAAACGCTTAATTAACCTCTCGGATGAAAATTGCGCACAAACAATTGGTCCACCACAAACTAGTATGCTTCTTGTAGCGTGTTTACTATTGCGTGTTTTCTACGCCACACACACAAGAGATAAATTGTAATTAAACCTTCAATTGTGAATTATGCTACAGGAAAAATGTATATATTTGGCGTAGGAAAAATGACTGGTTTCTTGGGGTAAGCACACCAGCAAAAACAAACTCTTAAATAAACCCCTGAATTGTATATTGCGCCAAACAATTGGGCCACCACAAACTATTAGCTTTGTAGGTGTTATCAATTGCGTGTTTTCTACGCCACACAAACAAGAGGATAAAATTGTAAAGTAACCTTCGCTTGTGATATGCTAAGGAAAAATGTATGTATTTTGGCATTGATAAATGACGGTTTCTTGGGGTCAGCACACCAGCAAAACAACGCTTAAATAACCCACTGGATGTAAATTGTGCCAAACTATTGAGCCACCCACAAATAGTAGATTTGTAGCGTGTTACAATTGGCGTGTTTTCTATGCCACAAACAAGAGATAAAATTGTAATTAACCTTAGCTTGTGAATTATGCACAGGAAAGAAATGTATATATTTTGGCGTTGCGAATGATGGTTTCTTGGGGTCAGCCACACCAGAAAAACAACGCTTAATTAACCCCCTGGATGTAAATTGACACCAAACAATTGGGCCTCCACAATCTAGTAGCCTTTGTTGCGGCTGTTACAATTGCGTGTTTTTACGCCACACAACAAGAGATATAAAATTGTAATTAACCTTCGCTTGTGATTTATGCTACAGGAAAAAATGTATATTATTTTGGCGTTGAAAAAGAAGGTTTTCTTGGGGTCTGCACACCAGCACAAACATGCTTAAATTAACCACTGGATGTAAATTGCGCCATAGCAATTGGGCCCACAACCAAAACTAATAGCTTTGGTAGGTGTGTTACAATTGCGTGTTTTTCTACACCACCCAACAAGAGATAAAATTGTAATTAATTTCGCTGTGAATTATGCTATAGGAAAAAGTTTATATATTTGGCGTTGAAAAATGACGGTTTCTTGTGGTCTGCACACAGCAGAAAAACAACGCTAATTAAACCCTGGATGTAAATTGCGCCAAACAATTGGGCCACCACAAACTAGTAGCTTGCTAGCGGTGTTTACATTTGCGTGTTTTATTACGCCACAAACATGAGATAAAATTGTTTAATTAACCTTTCGCTTGCCGAATTAAGGTTACAGGAAAAATGATATTTTTTGCATTGAAAATGACGGTTTCTTGGGGTCAGCAACCCAGCAAAACACGCTTAATTAACCCCTGGATGTAAATTGCGCCAAACAATTGGGCCACCAACAAATAGTTAGCTTTGTAGCGTGTTACTATTGCGTGTTTCTACGCCACACAACAGAGATAAAATTGTAATTAACCTTCGTTGTGAATTATGCTACAGGAAAAAATGTATTATTTTGGGCCGTTGAGAATGATGGTTTATTGGGGTCAGCACACCAGCAAAACAACTCTTAATTTAAACCCTTGGATGTGAATTGCGCCAAAAATTGACTGGCGCACCACAAACTAGTAGCTTTGTAGCTGTGTGTTACAATTGCGTGGTTTTCTACGCACACACAACAAGAGATAAAAAAATTGTATATAAACCTTCGCTTGTGAATTATGCTACAGGGAAAATGAATATATTTTGTCGTGAGAAATGACGGTTTCTTGGGGTCTCAGCAAACCAGCAAACACGCTTAATTAAACCCCTGGATGTAAATTGCGCCAAACAATTGGGGCCACCACAAACTAGTAGCTTGTAGCCGTGTTACAATGGCGTAGTTTATCTAAGCACAAACAAGAGATAAATTGTATATTACCTTCCGCTTGTGAATTTTGGTACGGAAAACTGTATATATTTTTGGCATTGTAAATGACGGTTTCTTGGGCGTCGGGCATACACCAGCAAAACAATGCTTATTAACCAACTGGATGTAAATTTGCGCCAAACATAAATTGGGCCACCACATAAATAGTAGCTTTGTAGCGTGTTACCATTGCGTGTTTTCTATACCACTCAAATAGAGATTAATTGTAATTAAACCTTCGATTAGTGAATTATGCTACAGGGAAAAATGTATTTATTTTGGTGTTGAAAATGACGGTGTTATTGGGGTCAGCACAACAGCAAAACAACGCTTAATTCAACCCCTGGATGTAATTTGCGCAATAGAATTGAGAAGCCAAAAAATGAAAGTGGTATTTGTATTGTAAAAACGCTGTTCTTTAAATGAATACAACAGGAAACTGGCTTAGATCACCCACTTGGATATTGTATGTATATGCAGATTGCAGTGGACACCGCACACTGGATTCAGATCCAATAACCCAAAAATCCAGAATATTAGAACATTAGAGAACAGTCTCTGAGGACAAGCTGAGACCTCACAAAAATCGCTGTATAAAAATCAGTTCTTCTCATTGTGAGCCTATCACAATCAGCCGCGGCAGCAACCTTCCTGATCCAGTACAGTGAGAGGAGTGTTGAGCTACCAGCGTCGCGCTCGGCTTATATATTGGGGTGAAGTACAGAATCGCCGGTCTCTGATTGGCTTATCTCTGCACATGTCATGCAGGCTATTGCCCTTCATCCTTCCCAGAGTGCTTTGCACATGTATAACGCCATGTGGCTCGCAGCCATTTTATCAATCAAAAAGCACACTTCGTTTTCACCCGAAGACCCCCAAACTTCGACTTGTTTCGAACCGATGTTTTCCTGAAATTCTAACGAATTCCATTCGTTAGAATCAATTCGGGGTGCCATCTCTAATTTTATTAATCACGCCAATACAAAATAGTAGGTTATCTGGAGAGGTATATAAAGCTATTTATTGAGGATGGATGTGCATAGTGATCATAAGATGTAACATTTCATATGGCCTCAAAAAACGCAATAGGTCTCTTTACACTGGGGCTTTAGTAATAGGCCCATTTATGATTAGTGTTGAGCGGATTTTTATCGGACAAAGTTGAAATCGGCTAGGTTTTTTGGTGATCGAAATTCCAGATCATGTTACCGATAATTAAGGTTAAAATCATGTGATCATCTATTAAGATCTGCCTTTTTCGGCAGCTTTCCTGAAAATATGGCGGCCAGCAAATCAGATTACAGAATAGAGCAGGGTGAGATGTGTTGGCGACGTCATGACTGGGTGGGTTGTTATGGTTGCGATTGGCTGGATAAATCAAATGACCTCGATTCTATCATAGAACAGCGTTTTCCTGTTTCAAGCTCAGTGGTCCCCTCAGCGTCTCATAGGGATAGGACGCTGCGCTCTGCCTGTGGCCAACAGCTCAGCAAAACCTTAGTCTAAATTTCTGCACCTGAGAAACACTCACTATTAGCAGTGGATCATTCCAATTTAGATAGATTAGAGATTGAAGATTTTATGTAGTTAGCTAGAGAATTTTAAAGCAGCATCTCCCGCTGTAAATTCACGGGGGGTGGGAGGGGGGGGGGGGGGGGGAGGGGGCCGGGGCGAACACGGGACAAGCTCTATCTATAAAGAACACTGGATAATG
This sequence comes from Phyllomedusa bahiana, assembly GCA_025379985.1. NCBI lineage: Eukaryota > Metazoa > Chordata > Amphibia > Anura > Hylidae > Phyllomedusa > Phyllomedusa bahiana. Next base: position 9,780 of record JAODAL010070472.1, on the reverse strand, counting down.
TTCACCAAGACTTAGTGTTAGAACATTGTAGTGGAGTATCTTTATTATTAACAGTTTGCTATTGAAATATTTCCTGGATATTGGGCAGCCTGAACTTATATTGGATACACATCATTTCTAGTAACTGCAGGTCTCTTTGTTAGCTGCAAAACTCCACTTTTATTATCAGTATACATTTCAGATAGGTGTATATTTTCAATTTTACCCATTACACCTGTGACTGTTGATATATCCACCTTGCAGTTATATTACAATCCAGCAATCTTGTAGTCAGCACAGGTTGTTGTTGGTCAAAAATACCGTGTATCGCACAAAAAAAACATCACAGTTACTGGGTTTTTTTGACTTTTGCGCACCCAGCATTGTTCATTGACGCGAGATCTACGTAAATTTTTAAAACAGCAATTCTATATTCACCAAAAGGTGAATTGAAAGGTGCAAAAAATACCGTTTATTATATCAAAACATAACAGTTACGTGTTTTTTGACTTTTGCACACCCAGCATTGTTCATTGACGCAGCATCTACGTAAATCTTAAAACAGCAATTCTATATTCACCACAGGTGAATTGAAAGGTTCTGTGACTTTTTTAACCTAAGTTTGTTGCCTAAGATGTAGCACGTATCCATTTGACTGTTGTGAATGTTAATTTCAGCTTCTCCAGCCTTGTTTGGGTGTAATAATGAAGGTGTTGTTGCTCTCCCATAGACTTTAATGGTCATCGCTCATAATCGACGCTCACTATCGAAAAACCTTATCGATAACGGCCGACTATCGACTATCGATCGATCTCGATAGCCAACGTAATCACTCAACACTAATTATGATGTTATGCAATAGAACTCAATATCCTATTGCATAAATAATCATTGATAAGCAATAGATGACAACTGATAAGCAATTACTGTGTAAACACCAAGGGAGACATGTATGAAGATCGGCACATTGGAGCGCCCGTTTTCACGCAATATTTAGTGAACGCTGCGCCTCATTTATGTCGGCACCCGAAGTGCGCTCATACATGCAGTGTAAAGTTCCCTGCGCCTCGCCAGTGTGTGAGGCGCATTGCAGAACATAGACGCAGAAGGAATGCGCCTAACATGTATTACGATTCGAGACAGGCTGAAAATCAGTGAAAAATCATTAAAAAAGTTAGAGAATAGCAAAAAGAGTTGTCTTTCAAATGAATGAATGAATGAATAAAGTGAAAAATCAAAGTTGAAGAAAATCCATTGCAATGTATAGAAAAAGTTGATCATTTAAAATGAAAGCAAACATATATAAGATCTCAAAAGAAAGAAATATCAGCTAGAAAAGTTCTTAAAAAAAGGGAGAAAATTCCACTAATTTTACATTAAATAAGCCAATGCTGATGTTGTACAGATGTTAATTTTGGTACTTTTTTTAAATAAAAAATTAAGATGTATTTGGTCTTCTTTCACCTTTTTTTCTTTTTTGTATGTAAAGCAAGAGCCAGCACAGCACAGGTCTGGCTGGGACCTGTGGTTCTCCATGCAGGATTTCTATGTTCCCAGGGCTTAGTTCTGGATGTCTTTTTGGACGTATTTACATCCGGAAATACATCACTAACTCAGCCTAAAATAATGAACAAGTAGCTTTTTTTTTGCACTTTTTTATTATTATTTTTTGATTTGCGTATTTGTATTTGGTTTTTTATTTATGTATTTTTCTTCATTTATAGTGTGGTTATTTCTTTTTGGGATGTACTGTTATGTGTCTCATGTAAACTAGGGTTGTCTAGGGTTTGGTGATATAAGGTTCCTGGGTGGGGTCACCCTTCTTCAGGGCAGTATCCTCACTTTTCCCTAGATCTTACAGTACTTAGGGGCTTTTAGGAACTCTTTAGGTTGTTTGTATCTGCATATTTAAATAAAGGTTATATTTTAGGCTGAAGGCATATTTTTTTGCTAGTGGTAGTTTTTTCTGAACCTAAACTACCACAATAATAACAGCTCAGCAACATAACATTGCTGGCAACAAACTATAGGGTTTTTTATATCACCGAGGCCAGCCACCTCAGTGATACATACATTCCATCGACAACTCTACCCCTGGGCCTCTTACAGAAGGAGCCTGTCCCATTGACCAGAGAAATGGTAACATCTAATTATCATTTTACTGTATGTATACATGTCCAGGAGGAATTACAAAAGTTCAGATTTTTAAATTTTTACTACAGTAAATTTGAATTTTTTCTTTGCTGCTCTCACACTTTATTCTACATACAGCAAGATCCAGCACACCACAGGTCTTAATGTTACCTGTGGTACACCAAGAAAGATCAGTACCATATTTTCTATTCACTGACATGCATTTCTAATGACTTTTCTTTCAAGCCCATCTATAGCCTTTATACGTTTGGTGCATTACTAATACAGGTGATGTGTGTTGAACTTTAGACAACATTTATAATCACACACAAAACACTTTCATACATTCAGGCACATTATACAGTGAATACAAGAAGCGATAATTTCCTTTGAAGCATCTTCTTTCATACATGACTCCCATAGTTCTAAGAAGCAATGCTTATATGGAACACAAGGATTTACCAAGATCTGGATGATAGAAGACTTGACAAGTCCTTTTTAAAAAAAGACTAGTCCTCCCATAATGCTGCTTCCACCTTGCATTCAGATGTCCTGTTCTCCCATAGGGTCTTTTTACACATGAGAACCATTCTCACAAAAAAAGGAAAAACAAAATCAAAGAGCTCCTCAGAAAATATTTATTTCTCTCTTTGTACTAAGATTTGTTCAATGATTTTGTGTGAAAAAAAACCCAAAAGCACTTACAGGAGAGCCTATCTCCAGAGCTTAGCGAGAAGTTGGCCTGAATCTGCCAGTTGCCAGCCACTTGTTCATATGGAGTTCACATTTTGCTTTTCTTTCAGCTGCCATTGATTAGTGCTGTGTGAATGAAATAAAAATGCCCAGAAAGAGAACAGAATATGTATGTCTATATCATGCAGTATGTCTATATCAAAGAATACTGTTCTCCCAAGTGAGGTGACCACTACATCACACTGAAACCTAAGAACAGAAAAAGTGGTCAATCTTCTGTCTCATACATAGACTGTTCCTAGCAAAACCCTTGTGTCATTCTAAGAATATGTTCTTATTAAAACAGAAATTGTAAGAATTATATCTAAGCAAAAAGTCTAACACTTCTCAGGTAAAAGAAATGAAGCGTTGCGGTCGAAAATATGGAAAAACATTTATTCCAGACATTTCCTTAATGGAAAATCTTTGTTTCTAATAAGTGTAATTGTCAGTCCTTGTCGATAGCTAAATTTAAATGCAATAACATCACATGAATACATGGCCAATCATAGCCAAAGTATGAATTTTACATCAATGTGAAGTCGTTATGGATAAAAAAAGAAAGGCAGGACTGGCACCAATAATCAAAAGAGCTGGGTGTGTGAAGACGAAGTACAAATATAGCAAAACACGAAAACACACCAGAAAATGGATGCAACCCAATTAGCTATATACTTTATTTTGATATTATGTTTACTTTGTTTTTTTGCAATGTCTTGGACACTAGCACTTTATCTTAAAAATTGGACTGGATTAGTTTCTCTTATTTTGTTTTGTGTATAAACAATCATTAACATATTGATGGTTTGCTTGTAGAATTGTTGATACACGGTGTATTTTGCATGTCATATTTAGTTTCTTATTTATTGGTATTGCTTCTCTAGATGATGAACATATGTTGACTACAGATGTCCAGCCAGTCAACATCTAACTATGCACAAATGTTCTGGAACGTCCAAGCGGAGAGCGCAGCTGTGCACTAATTATGCAGCAGCGCAATTGGAGAGCCGTCTGTCAGGAGTATGGTCCAGTAGGGTCCAATCCGATCACAGTGCGGAAGTTAGTCTTAAACAAAGAACAGTAAATAGAGAACCACTGCACACCAAAAGGAATTATTGCAATATATCAGAGATTTATTCAAAGCAATAGTGAAGACAGGATCAAAATCAAAAGAACAGTTTCTTGTGTATACACTCAATAAACGTATCCTTTACACCTATGACCACGGAAAGAACAGAGCAATCAGATGTTGGATTATACGACGTTTCGGCGTGCAAGCCTTTATCAAGTACATCTGTAAGGTAAGGGTGCATAGTAAATCACTTTGTTTCAATGAGTATTTATACAAAAATAGAAAGGGGAAACATTTTTAAGGAGAGAGAAGGAAGGGTGAGATATAACAAAGCACGGAAATACAAAAAATGGAAAAAGAAAAAAGGAAAAGAACATAACAAGGTAAAAAACATGGGAAAGCTAAAGAAACACTGAAAGAAGGGAAAATAAGGAAAAAAATAGTAAAAGAGAAAGAACGAGGTAAAATATAAGAATCAAAAACCTGAGTATTCTTACCTAAAGGAGTAATGCAAGGTATATATAGAGAGCCATAAGGGCTTGGAGTATGCAAAGGTCACAAGTAAGTAGCTAAAAGAAAATAAAGCAAATGAGTAGCTCTACACAACAGAGGAGTATAAGGAACCCACTAAAATATGCTTACCAATGGTAGTCATCAGAGTGTATATACGTGATGGGGGAAACCCCCGTGGTGCTCTGCTAAAGAGAAAGACAAAGTGTAGGTGAAAATAATGCTAACAGAACTCCCTAGTACTGATAACCACCTTAAAAAAAGACAAAATATACCTTATGGAATGTTGCATAGGACGAGACGTCCGTGGAAGGAGGAGATGAGCTCCTGTGGGTGCTGCGATGCGGGTAGGCATTAAATAGCACACCGCGCATGCGCGGCAAACCCGCAGCTGCGCCGTAGAAACGGAAGTGTAAGGAGAGACAGAGCAGTGTGGGCAACGGCTCTGGCGCATGCGCCGCGCTGCGGCGCCGCACCAGCTTTATAGATGCATAGGAAATACACAAACCGTGTGGGCAACGGCTTCAGCGCATGCACCGCGCTCCGGCGCTGTGCCAGCCTTAGAGATGCATAGGAAATACACAAACAGTGTGGGCAACGGCTTCTGCGCATGCGTCGCACTCCGGCACCACGCCAGCCATAGAGATACATAGGAAATATATAGGTAAAGCGGTGAAATAGGGAGAAAGATTAGAAGATAGAGAAATGGAACAGAGCAAATGTAAACTGGGACAGACAAATTGCATAGACAATTAATAGAGATAAGTTACATAAGAAGATCAGGGAAGAGAAACAGGGGAAAGTAACTAGTATAAATGATTACCAATGGTTCAATATTATTCATTTTCTCTGTAAAAAGAAAATATGGTATGGTGAGCTATTGCAATTAAAGATAGAGATTACAAAGCATATAAGCAACAGTACTAAAATTGCATGCATTGCTCACACAATAGTAAACATAATAAAAAGTATTGTTTTGCTCATGCACCAGAAAAGTTGAGCTTAACTTCAAAGACAGGAGAATGCCTAGGTACGTATATCATATTCTCTATTTAACCCAGGTTCCAGGGTATCTAGGGTGTCTATCCAAAATCTTTGCCACCGCGTCGTGGTGCAGGTACCTGCTCAATCACTTGAAAACGGAGTTGGGATGGAAGTGGACAAAATTGAAAGACAAAGTCACAAACACCATCCAGGAATTCAAGAAGTCCAATGAACAAAAAAAAAAGAGACAAGTTTGTAAGAGATACAGAGGACTACTTAAATGATACGGTATATAGGTGGAAAGAAAACACATCCACCTATACTCGTTCTCCTTTCAGTCGACCCGGTATATATAACTACTCATCTGGTTCAGACAGTGATCGGTTAGGAGCTTCTTTCAGGCAATCTTTTTTAGGGAGAGGACGGGGAGAACTAACCAAAAGACGGAATCAACGTCACGACCAGTACGTAGGGGAAGGAGGAAGACCACCTGCACAGATACTCACACGTTCACAGGTGAGTCACCCCTAGTTTTTAACATTTCCTCACAAAATTTATCCCCATCAGAAATGTCTCTGTTGGGCAGAGGACTTTCCATCTGCCCAACATCTAATTTTGACACATTTACATTAGATGAGGACCTCCACCGTTTCTTTCGAACAATTCGACTCTAAGCTCATTTTCATTCAATTCCGAATGATGACCGTTCTACAAGTCCAGATAAACAAGTTCCAATCTTTTCGATCTCTAATCTCAATGTGAGACTTAAGTCTAACTACAACCCTCCAACCCACTATCACCCGGTGGAAACTTTTGTTAGGCTAGTTAAACAAGATATATCTTCTTTATCGGGGCAGATCGCACAGGGTGAATACAAATATCACTCTAACCTCTCTGCATTAGAACCTCAAGCAGTCCATGATCTCTGCCATTCACGTGGCATAACAATAAAACCTGCTGATAAGGGCGGAGCAATAGTCATCATGGATAGTGATGAGCGATTAAGATGACTATCGTCATTGGGTCGATAGTCGATATCGGCAATTATCAAGACGATTTCCGATAGTCGATAATAGATTATCGCCGATCACCATTAAAGTCTATGGGAGAGGAAAAACACCTTCATTCTTACACCCAAACAGGGCTGGAGAAGCTGGAATAAACATCCACAACAGCAAACTGGATACGTGCTACATCTTAGGCAACACACTTAGGTTATAAAAGCCACAGAAAAAAAGTCACACACCATTCACTATCCCTGTCTTGTACCACAGCATGACCCTTAAACCTGCATGACCCACAAATTAAAAAGTGCCAGAAGGCAGTATGATTTGAACCATCATTTTACTTGAACTGGACATTGACTATCCCTGTCCTGGAACGCAGCATGAGCCCCAAACCTGCATGATCCCAGATTAAAAAGTGCCGGAAAAAGGAGTCTTTCAACCACCATTTTAGTTTCCTGGACACAGACTATCCCTGTCCTGAGCCACAACATGAGCCCCAAACCTGCATGACCCCCAGATTTAAAAAGTGCCGGAAGAAGGAGTCTTTCAACCACCATTTTAGTTTCACTGGACATTGACTATACCTGTCCTGGGCCACAGCATGAGCCCCAAACCTGCATGACCCCAGATTAAAAAGTGCCGGAAAAAGGAGTCTTTCAACCACCATTTTAGTTTCACTGGACATAGACTATCCCTGTCCTGAGCCACAGCATGAGCCCCAAACTTGCATGACCCCCAGATTTAAAAAGTGCCGGAAGAAGGAGTCTTTGAACCACCATTTTAGTTTCACTGGACATTGACTATACCTGTCCTGGGCCACAGCATGAGCCCTAAATCTGCATGACCCCAGAATTAAAAGTGCCGGAAAAAGGGTTCATAGTTTTCAACCACCATTTTAGTTTCACTGGACATTGACTATACCTGTCCTGGGCCACAGCATGAGCCCCAAACCTGCATGACCCCCCACATTTAAAAAGTGCCGGAAAAGGAGTCTTTCAACCACCATTTTAGTTTCACTGGACATTGACTATACCTGTCCTGGGCCACAGCATGAGCCCCAAACCAGCATAACCCCCAGATCTGTTCAAGTCTTCCTGTACCTCCCTTGTACAATTTAGAGGAATATTTGTATCAGCTATTTTTTACAAGTTTTTTAGTAGTTTAATTATAGAAAACACATTTTTAAAATAGTATGGAATCCCACCACGTCTTTGTTTCTCTTTTTTTATTGTATTAAATGGGTTGTCTCACTACAGGAATTGCTAGCTATGTTAAAGATCTTGCAAAAACAAGTCATTTTGCAATATGTGTCCATTAACAGTGTCCCACCTATTCCTGTTTCTGACAGCACCATCACCCTTGAGCCATTCTTGACAATTGTGAAGAACAAATGTCTATTAGAAACCACATTTTCTACAATAGGACCTGTAGTCTAGCTGCATTTCACAGCAAAATGACCCCAAAAATTCAAAACATGACCCTTGAGTCATTTTTGACAATTGTGAAGAACAAATGTCTGTTAGAAACAACATTTTTTAGAATAGGACTTAGGTAGTATTGCTGCATTTCAAAGCAAAATGACCACAAAAAATTATAAAAATTACTCTTCAGCCACTGTTAAAAATTGTGAGGGAGAAATGCCACTTAGAAGCCACATTTCTGTTCCAAAGGATCATGATTATAGCTGTATCTCACAGCAACATGACCCCAAAAAAATATAAAAATGACTTCTCAGCCACTGTTAAAAATTGAGAGGGAGAAATGCCACATAGAAGGCACATTTCTGTTCCAAAGGACCATGATTATAGCTGTATCTCACAGCACCATGACCCCAAAAAATTATAAAAATGACTTCTCAGCACACTGTTTAAAATTGTGGGGGAGAAATGCCATTTAGAAGCCACATTTCTTTTCCAAAAGGACCAAAATTATAGCTGTACTCACACAACATGCCCCCAAAAACCCTTTGACAATGCAAAAAATTCTAAAGATAAAGGGGAGTAAATGAATAGGGTTTTGTCATAAAACCCTTGGTGTCTTTTACAGTCTCCACACCGCAAAACCGCAAAATACTTTTGGGGAACTACAATAAAAATTGCGTAAAAAAAGATCTTTTAAAAAAAAAAAAATTTAAAGAGGACCATTTCTGTTGAAGGGGGAATTGAAGTAGACGGGAAACTAACCCGATGCCCTCGGAAATGGGGCCACACATCATCAAGATCCATCCCTGATTCATCTTATGAATGTCAAACCCAAAAACAAAAAAACAAACCCTCCCCCAACCCCCAAATCCCCCAACAAAACCTCTTGGCGTGGCGAGCGAGCTCGGGCCATTAATCCATTTGGATACCCAGAAGTCAAATTGGGCCCCCAACAATACAAAAAAATCGGTGTTGAGGTGCAATAGCGTGCACATACTTTAAACTGGTCTCTGTGTGTGTATGGTACCCTGCATTTCATGCTTGGTGAGGTAAATAAAATGCCAGAGGGCCCCGTTTGGCTTGGGCCACCTTGCCTGCTGCGCCGCTACGGCTACTTTGGGACCCCACGCCCCTCGCTGACATTGTTCCACCGTGCATTTGAAGAACGTAAGCAGACCAACAGGTCCCTTTTACAATCAGCAAAATCCCATTTCCTGCATTTTAACTTTCATTTGGGTAGGGGGAAGGAAAGTGCGAGTTTTGTTTTGTATCGGGGATCCAGGGGGGGTGGCCACCCCGTAACTTTGTTCATTTTTAGGCCCTTAATTCGAGGATCATTTGGGGAAATAGCATCCAAGCACTATGGGGATGGACCTTGATTTTCCCCAAACCTGGTCGGGGGGATAACAAACTGACTTCCTCATCTTCCCCCCCTCAAAATTTGCCCCAACCCCTTCCAAGGCAGGGACGTCGGTAACGCGGTCCCCAAAGGGAATTCCCCCTCCTCCTCCTCCGCTACCTCCGGGACAGCTTCACACACCCGACTTGCCTGAGATGATCACCCGAGAGCTGATTTCCGCCTTTTCCCCAGCCCCAACCCCCAACCATGCAAGAAGACCCATAAAAATTTTGAAATGCGGGGCCCCGGATTCGACGGAGAGAAAGGTCCATTCCGCAATTGGCCCTTTTTCCCCCCCCCGTAATGGCACCCGAAATGCGTAATGGGATTGCGCTCCCCACAATCGCTGGACATGGGAGGGTGGGAAATTCCCCTATTTCCACGTAACAATGGGAAGTTTACGGGGGGGCTGAGCTGACGCTCAACGCAGCCAGGCAGGACGAAGCAGGGGGGCGAAAAGTGGGAAATCAAAAACAGACCTGAGCCTTCCTCAGAGGGGCCCCGACGTAGGTAGCGCTTTAAAAAATTTCTGGCGACGAGGGT
>JAODAL010070471.1:0-15912 GCA_025379985.1 Phyllomedusa bahiana | reverse complement strand
AGGTCATTTCCCAAATTCCCCCCAAAGAGGTCCCCCCACAAGGGGGGCCCCCCCCCAAAATCACCTCCCCCTTGGGGACCCCGGGAAAATCATCTCCACTGGGGGCCCCAATAATCTTTTCCCACGGGGGCCCCGGGTTTCCCACCCCACTGATGGACCAAAAGGGAAACCCACTCCACGGTAAAACCGCAAGAATCAACTCCCTGTTTGGGCCCAAGAATCATCTCGGGCGGGTGGCCCGGGAAAAAAGTCCACGGGGGGGCCTCAAAATAAATCTCCACGGGTTGGCCCCAAAAAAAACTTAAACGGGTGGCTCCAAGAATCAACTTCATTTGGGGGGCCCCAAAAATGAACCTATTGGCCCCCAAAACCCAACCCCCCCTGGGGGCCCCCAAAAAAAATCAACCCCACGGGGGGCCCCAAAATAAACTCCACTGGTCCCCCAAGAATAAAATTTCACGGGTTTGGGGCCCCCCAAAAAATAAATCAACGGGTGACCCCAAGAAAAACCCTTCCACGGGGCCCCCCAAGAATCAGCTCCCCCGGTGCCCCAAAATCGGCCCACTGGGGGCCCCCAAAGATCACTCCAGGGGGTGGCCCCAAAACCATCCCCACTCGGTGCCCCCCAAGAACCATCTCCACTGGTGACCCCAAGAATCAGCTCCACTGGTGGGCCCAGAAACCCCAGTCCTACTGTGGACATAATCACTTGCTTGCAGGGATTGGCCTTTGTCGTTACAATGTAACCATTTCCCACTTGATACATAGTAACGATTTGCCCCCTTTCTTAAAATCTCAGCTCCCCGGATAAATACTTTTATTTTTTCTTTTCCCCGCCGGACATTTTAAGGGGGAGGGGGGGCCCACTGCTGATAAAAACATCACTGCGCTAAAAAAGCCCAAAAAAAGCGTCTCTCCTCCTTGACGGGACCCGGGCGGTTTAAACCGCGGGGACTAAACCCCACGGGGGCCCCCAAAAAACAACTCCAATGGGGGCCCCCAAAAATTTCACCTCCACTGGTGGACCCAAAATCATCTCCACTGGCGGTCCCAAAAATCAACTCCACTGGCCCCCAAGACCCCACCTCCACGGGTGGCCCAAAGAGTCACCTCCACGGGTGGCCCTAAACCCAACCCCAAAATGGGGGCCCCAAAATAAACCTCCACGGGTGGACTCCCAAATCACCCCCTTTGGGGGCCCCAAAAACATTTCCACTGGGGGCTCCAAGATTCAACTCCCTGAGGGACCAAAAAAAAACACTCCACTGGTGACCAAAAAGAAAAAACCCCTTTTGATGGCCAAAGGGAAAAATCTCAGCTGGGGGGCCCTCCAGAATAAAAGCCCACTGGGGGGCCTAAAAGAATCCAACCCCAACGGGGCCCCAAAGGGAATCAACTTCACTATGCCCAAAGGGTCAGCTCCACAGGGGCCCCCCAAGAATAAACTCCACTGGTGGACCCCCCAAGGATCACCCCCAACTGGGGGCCCCCAAGAAACAACTTAAACTGGGGGGCCCAAAAAAGGAAAATCTCCGGGCCCCAAAAAACAACTCCACTGGGGGGCCCCCAAGAATCAACTCCCACTGGTTCCCCAAAATAAATTTCACTGGGGGGCCCCCAGAATAACTCTACTGGGTCCCCCCAAGAATAACCCCCCACTTTGGCCCCCAAGAATCACTCCACTGGTGCCCCCCAAGAACCATCTCCACGGGTGCCCCCAAAGAATCCTCCACTGGGGGGCCCGAAACCCCAGTCCTACTGTGGCAAACCCCTTGCTTTCAGGGAGGGGCCGTTGTCGTTAAAAAGTCCCCTTTTTCCCCTTTTGATACATGTAACATTTGTTTTCCCTTTCAGGCTAGGTTCACAAGCAAATGGGGGGCGTAATTTTGTCCCACAATTACGCCGTGGGGCCCGGGGGGCGGGGGGGAGGGGGATGAGCGGGGGAGGGCACTTCCCCGCCCATAGGAATCCTGCTACGGCGCGTATCGCCGGGGGGGGAAGGGGGAACTAACCATATTCCTAGAAACTGTGAATTCCCGAATGAAGGGGGCCCGTTTTTGGGCCCGTAATAGGCGCACTCCGGCGGAAATTACACAAATAGGGCCCATTTTAAGCCGTGTGAACTTTGGCCTTACAACGTACCCTCGAAAATATTTTGGTTTTTGTTCTGTTCCCCGGGACACGGGGGTAATGGGGGGTCATGACTATGAAACACACGCGCAAAAGGCCCACAAGAGCGTCTCTGCCTCCATGACGGGAGCCGGCGGGATTACCTGCGGGAGACTGAACGCACAATCTTGTTGGGCAACAGATTATCAAGAGGACAAACCCAGTTATGTCACGCAGCGCGGCGTGTTCTGCCGTACAGCGGGGAGTAGAGCAAGCCGGGCACACGCTGCACATAATTAGCAGGACTCCCGCGCTCCCCCGCCGTATCTGACCCTGTAACCCACTTACAAAAACGTGCGCAGCCTGCGTCAAAATCCCTACTTCTGGGGGAAATTTCCAAAAAAGTTCACAAGAGGTGGGGGGGTGTAGAAGAAAAGCTCTAAATTGCCCCTTGCCCCCCCCCCCCACAACCCCAAATCTCTTGGATTTGGTTAATTCCACTCCTCACCTCTGAGGTGACTTCCCCCCATAGATCCCCACCTGGTGCTCCAGCGCTCCCTTCCCCGTTTCCTATGGGCAGGGCCCCTTTCCCGTATCCAAAGGGCAGCGCTCCCCTTCCCGAGCCTAGGGGAGCGATCTTTCCCCTGTATTCCTATGGGCACGCTCCCTTCCCTGATGTCCTTGGGGCAGCTCTCCCTTTTCCCCGTAGTCCATGGGCAGGCCCCCCTCCCTGTATGTCCCATGGCAGCTCCCCTTCCTTATTTCCTTGGGGACTCTCCCTTCCGTTGTCCTATGGGCAGTCTCCCTTTTTTGTATGCCCAGGGGCACTCTCCCTTCCTGTATGTCCTAGGCAAACGCTCCCTTCCCGTAGTCCATGGAGCTCTCCCTTCCCCGTATGCCTATGGGCAGCCTCCCCTTTCCCGTATGTCCCAGGGCCGCTCCCCTTTCCCGTTTGTCCTAGGGGGGCGCTCCCTTCCCTGTATGTCCCATGGGGACGCTCCCCTTCCCTTTTGTCCCATGGGCACTTCCCTTCCTTATGTCCCTATGGGGGCCCCTTTCCCTTTTTTTTAGTCCTATGGGGAGGGTCCCTTCCTGTATGTCCCCATGGGGAGCGCTCCCTTTCCCCGTATTCCTATGGCAGCGTCCCTTCCTTATGTCCTTGGGGACGCTCCCTCCCCGATGCCAGGGGAGCTTCCCCTTTCCCTGTATGTCCTATGGGCAGCGTTCCCTTCCCTGTATGTCCTATGGGCAGCTCTCCCTTTCCTGTATGTCCTATGGGCAGCTCTCCCTTTCTTGTATGTCCTATGGGCAGCGCTCCCTTCCCTTGATATGACCTATCGGGGATAGCTCTCCTTCCCTGTATGGACTATGGGCAGCTTCTCCCTTCCCTGTATGTCTTTGGGCACTCTCCCTTCCTGTATGTCCTATGGGCAGCGACCTTCCAGGTTGTCTCAGGGGCACTCGCCTTCCCTGTATGTCCTATGGGCAGCGCTCCCTTCCCTCTATGTCCTATGGGCAGCGCTCCCTTCCCTGTATGTCCTATGGGCAGCGCTCCTTTCCTTGTATGTCCAATGGGCAGCGCTCTCTTCCCTGTATGTCCTATGGGCAGCGCTCCCTTCCCTGTATGTCCTATGGGCAGCGCTCCCTTCCCTGTATGTCCTATGGGCAGCGCTCCCTTCCCTGTATGTCCTATGGGCAGCGCTCCCGTCCCTGTATGTCCTATGGGCAGCGCTCCCTTCCCTGTATGTCAAATGGGCAGCGCTCCCTGCCTGTTTGTCATGGATGGGCAGCTCTCCCTTCCTGTATGTCTTATGGGCAGCGCTCCTTCCCTGTATGTCCTATGGGGCAGCGCGCCTTCCCTGTATGGTCCTATGGGCAGCGCTCCCTTCCCGTATGTCTATGGGCAGCTCTCCTTCCCTGTATGTCCTTTGGGCAGCGCTCTGCTTCCCTGTATGTCTCATGGCAGCGCTTCTTCTTCCCTGTAGGTCCTTGGTTCAGCGCTCTTCCCTGTATGTCCTATGGCAGCTCTCCCCTTCCCTGTTGTCTTTGGGCAGCGCTCCCTTCCCTTTATGTCCTCTGGGCAGCGCTCCCTTCCCTGTATGTCCTTTGGGCAGCGCTCCCGTCCCTGTATGTCATATGTGCAGCTCTCCCTTCCCTGTATGTCCTATGGGCAGCGCTCCCTCTCCTGTGATGTCCTATGGGCACGCTCCCTTCCCTGTATGTCCGATGGGCAAGCTCTCCCTTTCCCTGTATTTTCCTATGGCAGCTTCCCTTCCTCTATTTCCTATGGGCAGCTTCTCCCTTCCCTGTATTGTCCTTTGGGCAGCGCTTTCCTTTCCTGTGTGTATATGGGCAGCTCTCTCCTTCCCTGTTTGTCCTATGTGGCAGCCTCTCCCTTCCCTGTATGTCCTGAGGGCAAGCGCTCCCTTCCCTGTAGTGTCCTTTCGGGCAGCGCTCCTTTCCTTGTATGTTCCTATGGGCATGCGCTATTTCCCTGTATGTTCTACATGTGCAGTGAGCGTTTCCCTTCCCTGTATGTCCTATGGGCAGGCTCCCTTCCCTGTATGTCCTATGGGCAGCGGCTCCCTTCCTGTACTGTCTAATGGGCAGCCTCCCTTCCCTGTATGTCTTCATGGGCGCGCTCCTCTTCCCTGTATGTTCTATGGGCTGCTCTCCCTTCCCTGTATGTTCTATGGGCAGCGCTCCCTTCCCTGTATGTTCTATGGGCAGCGCTCCCTTCCTGTATGTTCTATGGGCAGCTATCCCTTTCCCTGTATGTCCTGGATGGCTCAGCGCTACCTTCCCTTATGTCCTTCGGGGAGCCTCCCTTCCTGATATTGTCCTTATGGGCTGCGCTCATCGTCCCTGTATGTCCTATGACCAGCGCTCCCTTCCTTGTATGTCCTATGGGCAGCGCTCACCTTCCCGGTATGTCTATGGGCAGCGCCTATCCTTCACTGTATGTCCTATGATGGGCAGCCGCTCCATTCACTGTAGGTACTATGGTCAGAGCTCCCTTTCCTGTTCTGTCCATTATGGGCAGCGTCCATTCCTGTCTGTCCTATGGGCTGCGCTCCCTTCCTGTATGTCCTATGAGGCAGCGCTCCCTTCCCTGCTATGTCCTATGGGCAGCTCTCCCTTCCGGTATGTCCTAATGAGGCAGCGCTCCCTTCCCTGTATGTCTGAATGGGCTGCGCTCCTTCCTGTATTGTCCTATGGGCTCACGCGCTCACCTTCCCTGTTTGTGCTTTAGGGCAGCTCCTCCTTCCTGTATGTCACGGATGGGCAGCGCTCCTCTTCCCTGGTATGTCCTAAATGGGCAAGCGCTCTCTTCCCTGTATGTCCTCTATGGACAGCGCTCCCTTCCTGTATTTGTCCTGTTGAATGGGCAGCTCCCACTTCCCTGTATGTCTATGGGCAGCGCTCCTTCCCCTGGTATGTCCTATGGGAGACGCTCACCCTTCCTGTATGTCCATTGGGCAGCCGCTCCCTTCCCTGTATGTCTATGGGCAAGCTCTCCTTCCCTGTATGTCTCATGGGCAGCGTCGTCCCTGTATGTCCTATGGGCAGCGCTTCCCTTCCCTCTATGTCATATGGGCGCTCTCCCTGCCCTGTAATTCCTATGGGCAGCTCTCCCTTCCCTGCTTTTTCCTAATGGGCTGCATATCCCTCTCACTGTTTTGTCTGGATGGGCCAGCACGCTTCCTTTCCAGTATGTCCCTCTTTGGGCAGCAGCTCACGATCACTGTATGTACTATGGGGGACAGCTCTCCTTCCCCTGTATGTCACTATGAGGCCAGCGCTCACACTTCCATGTATGTCCTTTGGGCGCGCTCCCTTCCCTGTATGTCCATCTCATCGGGCACGCGATCCTTTCCTGTTTGTCCAATGGGCTAGCACTCTCTTCCATGTATGTCCATGGGCAAGGCGCTCCCGCTTCCATGTATGGCCTCGATGGGCAGCGCTCCTTCCCTGTGATGTCCCTAATTGGGCATGCGCTCACCTTCCGGTAGTTCCTGATGGGCAGCGCTCCCCTTACCTGTATGTCCCTATGCGCAGCGCTCCCTATCCTGTATGTACTATGGCATCTCTCCACCTCCCTGTATGTCTATGGTCAGCGTCCCTTCCCTGTATTCCTGTTGGCAGCGCTCTCTTCTCTGTATTCCTATGGACAGCGTCTCTTCCCTGTATTGTCCTATGGACAGCGCTCCCTTCATCTGTATGTCCTTGGGCAGCTTCTCCTTCCCTGTAGGTCCTATGGGACAGCCTCCCTTCCCTGTATGTCCTCGATGGGCAGATCTCCTTCCCTGTATGTCCTTAGACTCGGCAGCTATCCCTTCTCCTGTATGTCCTATGGCGCAGCCCTTCCCCCTTCCTTATATGTCTATGGGCAGCGCTTCCCCTTCACTGTATGTTTCCTGGGGCAAGCCCTCCCCTCCTGTCATTGTCCTTGATGGCAGCGCTCCTTCCTGTATTTTCCTATGGGCAGCGGTTCCCTTACCTTTATGGCTATGGGACAGGCTCTCCTCTTCCCTGTATGTCCTATGGGCAGCTGTCCCTTCCTGTTGTCCTATGGGCAGCCCCACCCCTTCCTGTATGTCCTATGGCAGCACTCCCATTCCTGTAGGTACTATGGGCAGGCTCCCTTCCAATGTATGTCCTATGGCCAGCTCGTTCCCTCCTGTATGTTATGGGCAAGCGCTCTTTCCTGTTATGTCTATGGGGCAGCGCTCTCTTCAATGTCTGTCCTATGGGCAGCTACTACCCTTCCCTGTATGGACTTATGCGGCAGCGCTCTCGTCCTGTTTTGTCTATGGGCAGCGCTCCTTCCTGTATGTCCTATGGGCAGCGTCCCTTCACCTGTTATGTCCTAGGGCAGGTTCACATTTCCCTGTATGTCCTATGGGCAGCTATCCCTTCCCTGTATGTCGTATGGGCAGCGATCTCTGCCCTGTAGGTCGTGTGGGCAGCTCTCCCTTCCCTGTCTGTCCTAAGGGCACGCTCCTCCCTGTATCGTCCTATGGGCAGCTCTCCCTGCTGTATGTCTATGGGAGCGCTCCCTTCCATGTATGTCCTTGGGCAGCACTCACTCTGTACTGTCCCTATTGGCAGTCTCCCCTTCCCTGTATGTCTATGGGCAGCGCCCCATCCCTGTATGTCCTATGGGCAGCTCTCTCCTCTATGTCCTATGGGCAGCTCTCCCTTCCCTGTATGTCCTATGGGCAGCGTTCCCTTCCCTGTATGTCCTATGGGCAGCGCTCCCTTCCCTGTATGTCCTATGGGCAGCGCTCCCTTCCCTGTATGTCCTATGGGCAGCGCTCCCTTCCCTGTATGTCCTATGGGCAGCGCTCCCTTCCCTGTATGTCCTATGGGCAGCTCTCCCTTCCCTGTATGTCCTATGGGCAGCTCTCCCTTCCCTGTATGTCCTATGGGGAGCTCTCCCTTCCCTCTATTTCTTATGGGCAGCTCTCCCTTCCCTGTATGTCCTATGGGCAGCTCTCCCTCCTGTATGTCCTATGGGCTGATCTCCCTTCCCTGTTTGTCCTATGGGCAGCGCTCCCTTCCCTGTATGTCCTATGGGCAGCGCTCCCTTCCCTCTATTTCCTATGGGCAGCTCTCCCTCCCTGTATGTCCTATGGGAGCGCTTATTTCCGTATGTTCTATGGCAGGCTCCTTCCCTGTATGTTCCTATGGGCAGCTCTCCCTTCATGTATGTCCTATGGCAGCGCTCCCTGCCCTGTATGTCCTATGGGCAGCGCTCTCTTCCCTGTATGTCCTATAGGCAGCGCTCTCTTTCCTGTATGTCTTATGGGGCAGCTTTCCTTCCCTGTCATGTCCTATGGGCAGCGCTCCTTTCCCTGTATGTTCCTATGGCAGCGCTCCCTTCCTGGTATGTCCTATGGGCAGCGCGCCCTTCCTGTATGCTTTCCTATGGGCAGCGCTCCCTTCCCTCCCCGTATGTCCTTTGGGCAAGCGCTCCTTCCCTTTATTGTCTATGGGCAGCGCTCCCTTCCCTGTATGTCCTATGGGCAGCTCTCCCTTCCCTGTATGTCCTATGGGCAGCGCTCCACATCTGTATGTCCTATGGCAGCGCTTCCCTTCCCTGTATGTCCTTTGGGGGCAGCGCTCCCTCCCTGTTTGTCCCTATGGGCAGGCTCCCTTCCCTGTATGCCTATGGGCAGCGTTCCCTTCCCTGTATTTCTATGGGCAGCGCTCCTTCCTGTATGTCCTATGGGCAGCGCTCTCTTCCCTGTATGTCCTATGGGCAGCTCTCCCTTCCCTGTATGTCCTATGGGCAGCGCTCTCTGCCATGTATGTCCTATGGGACAGCGCTCTTCCCTCTTTGTCCTCTGGGAGCTCTCCCTTCCTGTATTTCCTATGGAGCAGCTCTCCCTTCCTGTATCTCCTGATGGCAGCGCTCCCTTCCCTGTTTGTCCTGAGGGCAGCGCTCCCTTTCTTGTTGTCCTATGGGCGGCGCTCCCTTCCCTGTATGGTCCTATGGGCAGCCTCTCCTTCCTGTATGTCTATGGCAGCTCTCCTTCTTTATGTCATATGGCAGCGCTCCTCTCCCTGTATGGTCTAATGGCAGCGCTCTTCCCTCTATGTCCTATGGGCAGCTCTCCCTTCCCTGTATGTCCTATGGGCAGCTCTCCCTTCCCTGTATGTCCTATGGGCAGCGCTCCCTTCCCTGTATGTCCTATGGGCAGCGCTCCCTTCCCTGTATGTCCTATGGGCAGCGCTCCCTTCCCTGTATGTCCTATGGGCAGCTCTCCCTTCCCTGTATGTCCTATGGGCAGCACTCCCTTCCCTGTATGTCCTATGGGCAGCGGTGCCTTCAATGTATGTCCTATGGGCAGCTCTCCCTTCCCTGTATGTCCTATGGGCAGCTCTCCCTTCCCTGTATGTCCTATGGGCAGCGCTCCCTTCCCTGTATGTCCTATGGGCAGCTCTCCCTTCCCTGTATGTCCTATGGGCAGCGCTCCCTTCCCTGTATGTCCTATGGGCAGCGCTCTCTTCCCTGTATGTCCTATGGGCAGCTATCCCTTCCCTGTATGTCCTATGGGCAGCGCTCCTTTCCCTGTATGTCCTATGGGCAGCGCTCCCCTTCCCTGTATGTCCTATGGGCAGCTCTCCCTTCCCTGTATTTCCTATGGCAGCGCTCACTTCCGTCTATGTCCTATGGGCAGCTCTCCCTTCCCTGTATGTCCTATGGGCAGCGCTCCCTTCCCTGTATGTCCTATGGGCAGCGCTCCCTTCCCTGTATGTCCTATGGCAGCTCTCCCTTCCTGTATGTTAATGGGCAGCGTCCTTCCTGTATGTCCTATGGGCAGCGCTCCCTTCCCTGTATGTCCTATGGGCAGCGCTCCCTTCCCTGTATGTCCTATGGGCAGCGCTCCCTTCCCTGTATGTCCTATGGGCAGCGCTCCCTTCCCTGTATGTCCTATGGGCAGCGCTCCCTTCCCTGTATGTCATATGGGCAGGCTCCCATTCCCCTGTATGTCCTTTGGGAAGCGCTCACTTCACCTGTATGTCCTATGGGCAGCTCTCCCGTCCCTGTATGTCCTATGGGCAGCGCTCTCTTCCCTGTATGTCCTATGGGCAGCTCTCCCTTCCCTGTATGTCCTATGGGCAGCGCTCCCTTCCCTGTATGTCCTATGGGCAGCGCTCCCTTCCCTGTATGTCCTATGGGCAGCTCTCCCTTCCCTGTATGTCCTATGGGCAGCTCTCCCTTCCCTGTATGTCCTATGGGCAGCGTTCCCTTCCCTGTATGTCCTATGGGCAGCTCTCCCTTCCCTGTATGTCCTATGGGCAGCGCTCCCTTCCCTGTATGTCCTATGGGCAGCTCTCCCTTCCCTGTATGTCCTATGGGCAGCTCTCAGGTCCCTCTATTTCTTAGGGGCAGCGCTCCCTTCCCTGTATGTCCTATGGGCAGCTCCCTTCCCTGTCTGTCCCATGGGCAGCTCTCCCTTCCCTGTATGTCCTATGGGCAGCGCTCCCTTCCCTGTATGTCCTATGGGCAGCGCTCCCTTCCCTGTATGTCCTATGGGCAGCTCTCCCTTCCCTGTATGTACTATGGGCAGCTCTCCCTTCCCTGTATGTCCTATGGGCAGCGCTCCCTTCCCTGTATGTCCTATGGGCAGCGCTCCCTTCCCTGTATGTCTAGGGGCAGCGCCTCCCTTCCCTGTCTGTCCTATGGCATCGCTCTTCCCTCTATGTCTATTGGGCAGCCAGCTCCCTTTTCTTTATGTCTATGGGGCTGCGCTCCCTTCCTGTAGGTCCTATGGGCCAGCGCTCCCTGCCTGTATGTCCTATGGGCAGCGCTCCCGTCCCTGTATGTCCTATGGCGCAGCTCTCCCCTTCCCTGTTGACTTTGGGCTGCGCGCCCTTTCTTGGATGTCCTATGGGCAGCGCTCCCTTCCCTGTATGTCATGGCAAGCCGCTCCCTTCCCTGTATGTCCTATGGGCAGCGCTCCCTTCCCTGTATGTCCTATGGGCAGCTCTCCCTTCCCTGTATGTCCTATGGGCAGCGCTCCCTTCCCTGTATGTCCTATGGGCAGCTCTCCCTTCCCTGTATGTCCTATGGGCAGCTCTCCCTTCCCTCTATTTCCTATGGGCAGCTCTCCCTTCCCTGTATGTCCTATGGGCAGCGCTCCCTTCCCTGTATGTCCTATGGGCAGCTCTCCCTTCCCTGTATGTCCTATGGGCAGCGCTCCCTTCCCTGTATGTCCTATGGGCAGCGCTCCCTTCCCTGTATGTCCTATGGGCAGCGCTCCCTTCCCTGTATGTCCTATGGGCAGCGCTCCCTTCCCTGTATGTCCTATGGGCAGCGCTCCCTTCCCTGTATGTCCTATGGGCAGCGCTCCCTTCCCTGTATGTCCTATGGGCAGCGCTCCCTTCCCTGTATGTCCTATGGGCAGCTCTCCCTTCCCTCTATTTCCTATGGGCAGCTCTCCCTTCCCTGTATTGTACATTGGCAGTGCTCCCTTCCCTGTATTTCCTATGGGCAGTGCTCTCCCTTCCTTAAATTCCTATGGACAGCGCTCCTTCCCTGTATGTCCTATGGGCAGGCTCCTCCTGTCCCTGTAATGTCCATGGGCGAGCGATCCCTTCCCCGATGTTCATGGGCAGCTTCCCACGCCCTGTAAATGTCCTATGTGGACAGCTCTCCCTTCCCTTTGGACCTATGGCAGCGTTCCCTTCCCTGTATTTCCTTTGGGCAGCGCACCCTTCCCTGTATATCCTATGGGCACGTTCCCTTCCTGTAATGTGTTAATGGCAGCATGCGCTCTCTACCCTGAAACCTATGGCAACGCTACCCTTCCTGTATGTCCTTATTGGCATCGTTCCTCTTCTGTATTCCTAATGGTGGCACGCTCCCTTACCTGTATGTCCAATGGCGAGCGTTCCCTCCCTTAATGTCCTATTGGGCCAGCGTCCTTTCCCCTGTAGGTCTATGTGCAGCGGCGGCCTTCGGTTCTTTGGTCCACCTGTCCTGCTCGGGGTTTTATAGCCAACCTACGGCCACATCTTTATGGAATCCGTAAGCGCAGGATTATCCTACGATTGTGTGTGATATACTGATATTAGGGAGATGATGAGAGTTATACTACTGATGTACAGCACTGTGACCTACTCCTATCATCCAGAACACCGAAACCACCTAATTTTGTATAGGTCCCCCGTCTGCTGTCCTTAAAACCCAAAACCCCCCAAAAGAGCTCGAAGATCCGGGGGTGTAGCCAAAAGGTACCCCCCGTAACTCCTGTAAGTTGCGGTGCAGCCACCATGGATCCCACTGGTTTTATTTGTAAATTTTACAATCTGCAGCCCCCCCGTATGTAAAAGCGGAATGATCTCCCATGCTTGGGGTATGATCTAAAAGGGGAGTAAATCTGCAGTCACCCCGTATGAAAATACTCAAAAGGATGATATCTCCCACCCCGATTATAGTAATGCTCAGTGGAGAGTGATCTCACCATGCCCTGTAGGTAATAATCTCAGAGGAGGGATGATCTGTAGCCAGCACTCTATATGTAATAATTTAAAGGAGAGATGATCTGCAGCTGGCGCCCTGTATGTAATGATCTCGGTGGAGAGATGATCTGTAGCTGGTGGCCCATATATAATGATCTCGGTGGAGAGATGATCTGCAGCTGGTGGCCCATATATAATGATCTCAGAGGAGGGATAATCTGCAGCCGGCGCCCTGTATGTAATAATCTGCGAGGAGATGATCTGCAGCCAGCACCCTATATGTAATAATCTGAAAGGAGGGAATAATTTGCAGCGGCACCCAGTATGTAATGATCTCAAACGGAGTGATGATCTGCAGCCCGTATCCTATATGTAATGATCTCAGAGGAAGGATGATCTGCAGCCAGTGCCCTGTATGTAATGATCTCATAGGAGAGATGATCTGCAGCCAGCACCCTATATGTAATTATCTTGAAGGAGGAATAATCTGCAGCTGGAGCCCTGTAGGTAATGATCTCAGAGGAGAGATGATCTGCAGCCGGCGGGCTGTATGTAATGTATAGTGTCCTTGTCGGTGGCAGAGCTATCACTTCAGTCCATCATTGTAAGTCAACATCTTCTCCTGATAAATCTCCATTCCGCTTAGTGCGAGCCGAGCGGCTGCATCCTGCCGACTACGCCACTTATTGCTTTCTTTAGTAACTGTTTTAAAAGTTCTATTTAAATGCAAATGAATTTCTTACCATCCGAGATGTGAAGTGATAAAGAGAAGCAAGCGGCCATTATCTTCCGTCTTCACTGGGATCAGCAGCCGCTTTATATTTAGAGCTTCTCTTCTTCACTTTTCTTTCATCCTTTCAGATCTTTGAAATTTTCCGAGCTTTATGTTTAGTAAATAACATAATTGTAATTAAAGCAACACTAGACCTAACATGGAGGCGTCTCGCAGCGAGCGGCCACCGCTGCTGTGGAGAGGTTTATGGAGAATTGGTGGGGGGAACAGGGAGGGAGAGTAATCCATTCCAGAGATAAGCAGCACCACACATATGTGGCAGCCACTTATCTACTTCCCTCGTAGTCAGTAACTGTGTGGGCAGATTCAGCTACCAAACACTGACAGCGAGCTTTATCTAGGTCACAAGAGACACCTTCCAAGCTTGTAATATGGGAATTGAATTTCAACCACAATTATACACTCTTTTCAATGTTCCTTCTGGACAATGCTCTGTGAGCTAAATACATTTCTCTGGTGGTAAGTTGCTATACTTTATCAGGCTAGGGTTCAGGATGTTTAGCTCACAGAGCATTGTCTACACCAGACACAACTGTTTTCCTCTCACTTTAAAATCATCGGGGATTCCGAGTTAGTCAAGGTTTTGTTCCCGGGGATCATTTGTCTCTACTGCTCACCAAAGGCAGACTCTTGTACAATTAAAACCCTGTTCCGGGGATATTTACTAAACCCACACTGGATCAATTGAAAAAACTTCTCATTGGGAAAAGGTCAAAAATATGTAAAATTTGTATCATTCTGGATCCAGTTTTGACCAAAAGGCTTGTTCACGGAAAAACTTTATCAATTCCAGCTAGGGCAGACAAAAAACAATTAAAAACCGGTCCGGACGTTTGTTGCAAAATATTGTCTACACTAAACAATTTTCACTTAAAAGCCGGTGAAAAATAGCAAGAAAAGTAGGGGTTCCGGCGTTTCTCACAAAACATTGTCTAAATTCATATAATTGTATCCACTTCTCGCTGAAAAGCAGGACAGCATGTAAAAATGTATCAATCTTTAACCCAGGGGTTTTACCACAGAGCTTTTGTCTGAAAGGATAAAATTGCCCTCTTTCTTTCAAAAAGGGCTAAATGTATAATGTATAGTTTGGGTTTGGCTGTTTAGATCCAAAAAAAGCTTTTCCGCTGAAAAATTTCTTCAATCACTAAGTACGACTATCTATGCACAATGCATCAGTCTGGAGTCCGGGAGGTTTAGCTCACAAAACATGGGTACAATTGTCTCCTCTTCTTCGCTAAGAGCAGAAATAGCTATGTACTGTTCAATCTGAAAACCCAGAGGTTTTGCTCACAGAGCATTTCTGCAGGGGTACAATTTTCCCTTTTGGGAAAAGGCAGATGTTTTAAAATTTTCAGTTTGGAGTCAGGTGTTTACTCACAACATTGTCTGCCGGGACACAATTTTTCCAGTTTTAAGGTTTTTCTTTTTTCGTAATCCCCAAAAAAATGTTTCTCCGTCACTGACCGCGGGACGGGGGAATTTTAAAAAAATTTTTTAGAAAGATTTTTAAATATTTTTATTTAGTTATATAAACCAGGAAAGACTCAGGGGGTCCGCCCCCCCCCCTCTGGAAACAAGAAAGGGTGACCCACGATGCCCCCTCAGCAGCCCGAATCTTAGGGGGCGGCTTCCCCGGGGGTTTTGCGCCCATTTTTCCATCCCGCGGGGCCCATGCATTTTCCCCCAAAAAAGGCGCCCCCCTGGGGGGATTGAGCTTTGAAAATCACTTTTTTTCTTGTTTTTTTTTTTGCCGTGAGTTTTTGGATTGGGGGCTCTGGAGGCGACATGTCGGCGCAAGGACGCAGCTGATTGTGCTCTCGCTCTCGGAGGAAAACCACAAGCAAATTAATTAACCAGCAACAAGGACGCTCTTTGATTGGGGCCCCGGCCCTCCTCGGGACCCGCGCCATCCGCCAGGCCCCAAGGGGACGCTTCCTCACTGAGCAATGATTAAAGCGCCTGTTTCAAAGGGCCCGGGCCATATTTATAAGGGATAAATAGGGGAGGGCCGGCAAAAGTCAGACCACGTGTGCCGGGAAATCACGCCTCGCCCAATTTTCCCCGTCCAAATGGGGGCAAATCTTAGCTTAAAAGGGGGAAGCACAATTAAACACGGAAATGGACAGAAAAAAAAAAGTGCTCCACCGCGAACGGCCCGTGGGGGACGGGCTCTGCCGGCCCCAAGGGGGGGGGAGACCCGTCACTATGTCCCCAACACGGCACTTGCTTGGTAAGGACGAGCAATTTGCAATTCCACACTTCCGCTTTTTTTGGGACCATGATTTCCCATTCGTCGGTTACCGCGCACAAAAAGGATGGGAGGAATTTTCTAGGTTGGAAATTAGAAAAAAATCTCAACTGGGGAAAATTTGGGAATCGGGGGCCCCAGGGGCAGGGGGTTCCGATATCCCCAAGGGCCATCTCACAGGGGTTGGGCCCCCCCTCAGTGGCTCGCCCAAATGAAACGGCACCGGCTACCCCTTAATTGTCCCAAAATGGGGCCAGGGCTCGACCATATAAAGACCCCCACATCATCACATCGCCTACATCAGGACACCCCTATGCCCTGTAGGCACCTTGGCCAAAAAACAAATTGGTGCGCAGGAACTGAGGCCCCTGCCTGCAATGGTTTTTAAAAGGTCGTCTCACTCCGGGGATCGCGCTTTTTATTTTTAACATCTTGCAAAAAAAAGTCATTTTAATAATTTTGCCTTAACATTCCTCCCTATTCCCAATACCCCTCTTGATGCTACAGACCTGTTCAATCCCTCCGATGGGCTCCCGCGGGTGGCTTTACACAGACCTGTTCCTTCCTCTGATGGGGCGCCAGCGGGTGCAATACTACAGCCTTTTAAAATCTCTCCGATAGGCTGCCGGCCGGGCCCTAAGCCAGACCTTTTTGATCTCCCTGATGGGCTGCCACATGGTTACTTAGCCCGACTTTGATCTCCCTTTTATGCTGCCACCTAGTTGTATAGCTAAAGACCTTTGTGACTCTCTGATGGGCGTCACACTGGTTGTTTTAGCCCCCT
>JAODAL010070470.1:0-15913 GCA_025379985.1 Phyllomedusa bahiana | reverse complement strand
GTAATTTTTAAAAAAACCCCCCCTAAAACTACAGGCTGTCAGGAGATGCTGGGAGTTGTAGTTTGGCAGCAGCACTACTATCCTAGGTGGACAACTCTTTAAATCACAGGGGATGTTGGGAGTTGTAGTTTGGCGGTAGCTCCCCTACCCTAACTGGACAACTCCTTTAAGTCACAGGGTTTGTGGGAGTTGTAGTTTGCAGTAGCACCCCCACTCTAGCTGGACAATTCCTTTAAGTCACACGGGATGCTGGGAGTTGTTGTTTGCAGCAGCACCACCACTCTAGCTGGACAATTCCTTTAAGTCACAGGGGATGCTGGGAGTTGCAGTCTGGCAGCAGCACCACCACCCCAGCTGGACAATTCCTTTAAGTCACAGGGTTTGTGGGAGTTGTAGTTTGCAGTAGCACCCCCACTCTAGCTGGACAATTCCTTTAAGTCACACGGGTTGCTGGGAGTTGTTGTTTGCATGAGCAACAACTCTAGCTGGACAATTCCTTTAAGTCACAGGGGATGCTGGGAGTTGCAGTCTGGCAGCAGCACCACCACCCTAGCTGGACAATTCCTTAAAGTCACACGGGATGCTGGGAGTTGTTGTTTGCAGCAGCACCACCACCCCAGCTGGACAATTCCTTTAAGTCACAGGGGATGCTGGGAGTTGCAGTCTGGCAGCAGCACCACCACCCTAGCTGGACAATTCCTTTAAGTCACAGGGGATGCTGGGCGTTGCAGTCTGGCAGCAGCACCACCACCCTAGCTGGACAATTCCTTAAAGTCACAGGGGATGCTGGGAGTTGTAGTTTGCAGCAGCATCACTACCCCAGCTGGACAATTCCTTAAAGTCACAGGGGATGCTGGGAGTTGTAGTTTGCAGCAGCATCACTACCCCAGCTGGACAACCCTGTTAAGTCCTAGTCCGTGATAACTGTAAGACTGTAACTAATACATGGGACTCAGATGGACGCTCCTATCTTGTAAGTCTGTATCGATGATGTGTAGGAGCGGGTGCCTGACGGCTGTGTATAACTGCGCTACACGCGCGCCCCCTGCCGGCAGGTGACTGTTACATGTTTACTCTCCGTTGCCTGGAGACACGTTACGTCACTTCCGGAGTCGGCGTTGCCAGGTAACCGAATGCGGAGTCGCCTGCTCGGATGGACTGAAGCGCAGAGCTGACCATACAGGTAACTATATCAGCAGAGAAGGACTACAACCCCCAGCAAGTCCTGCAGGTCACTTTATATGTTACAGTGTGTGGGGAGCGGGCACCGGAGATTCATGATTATCATCAAATGCCTGAATCTGTGTGAGGAGAAAGAAAACTGTGCCCCATAGACCACAATGGAAGGACTCGCTGGGTGCCGGCCCCTCCATCACGGCTGCTAGAGGTGCGGCAATATATTGGACCAATAAAAAATGGCGGAAGCCGAGCATCAATTTTACAATTGCTTTACTAGACGCCCTGCCAGAATTGTCTGATGTCACCGTCTCCATTTTTCGGCAAATTACCAACAGAATTTTACTATATTTGCTTAGAAAATCAGTTCAATGGTTGTCAGAGATCAGCTCACTGCACTCACTGGATGAGCTGATCTCAGTCATCAGCTCACTGCGCTCACTGGATGACTGAGATCAGCTCACTGCACTCACTGGATGACTGAGATCAGCTCACTGCACTCACTGGATGACTGAGATCCCACTCACTGCACTCACTGGATGTCAGAGATCCCACTCACTGCACTCACTGGATGTCAGAGATCAGCTCACTGCACTCACTGGATGTCAGAGATCCGCTCACGGCACGCACGGGGTGTCAGAGATCAGCTCACTGCACTCACTGGATGACAGAGATCCCACTCACTGCACTCACTGGATGACAGAGATCATCTCACTGCACTCACTGGATGACTGAGATCCCACTCACTGCACTCACTGGATGTCAGAGATCATCTCACTGCACTCACTGGATGACAGATCCCACTCACTGCACTCACTGGATGTCAGAGATCCCACTCACTGCACTCACTGGATGACTGAGATCCCACTCACTGCACTCACTGGATGACAGAGATCCAGCGCACTGCACTCACTGGATGTCAGAGATCCCACTCAAGCACTCACTGATGCTGAGATCCGCTCACTGCACTCACTGGATGACTGAGATCCCACTCATTGCACTCACTGGATGACTGAGATCAGCTCACTGCACTCACTGGATGACTGAGATCCCACTCACTGCACTCACTGATGTCAAGATGATGCCCGAGCTCAACTGCACTCACTGGTTGTCAGAGATCCCACTCACTGCACTCACTGGATGCAAGATCCCCCCCTGCACTCACGGGATGTCAGAGATCCCCTCACTGCACCCCACTGGAAGCAGAGATCGCTCACTGCACTCACTGGATGACGAGATCCCCTCATGCACTCACTGGATGTCAGAGATCCCGCTCACTGCTCTCACTGGTTGTCAGAGATCCCCACTCACTGCACTCACTGGATGCGAGACCCCACTCACTGCACTCACTGGATGCTGAGATCACTCACTGCAACTCACTGGTTGTCAGAGATCCCCACTCACTGCACTCACTGGTTGTCAGAGATCCCACTCACTGCTCTCACTGGATGCGAATCCCCTCACGGGCACTCACTGGATGTCAGAGACCCCACTAAACTGCACTCACTGGATGACAGAGACCCCCCCACTCCCCAAACCCCTGCACTCACTGGATGACAGAGATCCTCACTGCACTCATAGGATGACGAGATCCCCTCACTGCACTCGCTGGATTTCAGTGATCATCTCACTGCACTCACTGGATGCGAGATCCCCACTCACTGCACCCACTGGATGACAGAGATCACATCACTGCACTCACTGGATGCAAGAACCCCACTCCTGCACTCACTGGTTTCAGAGATCACTCACGCACTCACTGGATGACGAGATCCCATCACTGCACTCACGGGAAATGCCAGAGATCCCACTCACTGCACTCACTGGTTGCAAGATCAACTCACTGCACTCACTGGATGACGAGATCCCACTCACTGAAACTCACTGGATGACAGAGATCCCCACTCACTGCACTCACTGGTTGTCAGAGATCCCTGCTCAATGCACTCACTGGATTCAGAGATCACTCACTGCACTCAAGGGTTGTCAAGACACACACTGCACTCACTGGGTCAGAGACCCCATCACGCACTCACGGGTGTCAAAAGATCCCACTCCCCACTGGTTTCAGAGATCCCACTCACTGCACTCACGGGAAATGTCAGAGATCCTGCCACTGCACCATTTTCGGCCCTCCCCTTCACTGGTTGTTAGAGATCCCCACTCACTGCACTCACTGGTTGTCAGAGATCCCGCTCACTGCTCTCACTGGTTCTCAGAGATCCCCACTCACTGCTCTCACTGGTTGTCAGAGATCCCCACTCACTGCACTCACTGGTTGTCAGAGATCCTCACTGCCTCCCCGGTTCTGAGATCCCCCCTCACTGCTCTCATTTGGTGCGAGATCCCACTCACTGCCTCACGGGTTTTCGAGATCCCACTCCCTGCACTAAACTGGATTGCAGAGATCCCGCCCCACTGCCTCACTGGTTGTCAGAGTTTCCCCACTCACTGCACTCACTCTATCTCAGAGATCCCACTCACTGCTCTCACTGGTTGTCAGAGATCCCCACTCACTGCACTCACTGGTTTAAAGAATCCCACTCACATGCCCCTCACTGTTTTCTGAGATCCCCACTCACTGCACTCACTGGATGTCAGAGATCCCACTCACTGCTCTCACTGGTTCTCAGAGATCCCACTCACTGCACTCACTGGTTCTCAGAGATCCCATGTGTCCTATTCTCACAGTTAAGATCCAGCATATTTAATCTACATAATCTCAGTCATCTTCTCTGTTTTAAATGGCAGGCACAGAAGGAGAGACGCCATGTTGGTGAGTCAGAGGAGCAGGCCGCGCTGCAGGGAGGTGACGGGTCCTGCCCCGCACAATGTGGCTGTGGTAAGTTACCAGTAAAAACTTACAACATTAAGTAAGGGGTAAAGCTATAAAGGGGCATATAATAAAAGTTGCCAGAGGGCAACCGGTAACTTGTCCCTCACTCATGGTAGCTGCCTGGGACATGGCATCATCTGGTCACTTAATGGGTATCTATTTCCAGCAGTATGATGGGGCTCAATCTGGTCCACTTATAGGGTTTTAGTCGAGCACTGTATGGGGGCATCATCTGGTCACTTTATAGTGTATTATTCCAGCAGTGTATGGGGGGATCATCTGGTCACTTTATAGTGTACTATTGAGGGCACTGTATGGGGGCATCAGTGGTAAATTATTAGGTATTATTTGAGCTCACTGTATGGGGGCATCTTTATGTCCACTTTACTAGAGTATTATTTAGAGCACCTGTATGGGGGAATCATCTGAGTCACTTTAGTAGTGTATTATTCCAGCTGTGTCACTGGGGGCATCATCTGGTCACTTTATAGTGTATTATTCAGTGTGTAAGGGGGCAATTTTCTGGTAACCTTTATAGTGTATTATATTTGAGCACTGTAATTGGGCGGCATCATCTGGTAAACTTTATTAGTGTATTATTCATGCAGTGATGTATGGGGCACTCATCTGGATCCCTTTATATAGTGTATTATATTGAGGCAATGTTTTGGGGGCATCAATACTGAAGTCACTTTATAGTGTATTATTCCAGCAGTGTTTAGGGGGGATCCATCTGATACTTTATAGTGTATTATTTGAGCACTGTATGGGGGCATCATCTGGTCACTTTATAGTGTATTATTCCAGCAGTGTATGGGGGCATCATCTGGTCACTTTATAGTGTATTATGTGAGCACTGTATGGGGCATACATCTGTCTATTTATAGTGTTTTATTTGAGCACTGTATGGGCGGCATCATCTCGGTCTACTTATAGGTATTTTTGAGCACTGTATGGGGGCATCATCTGGTCACTTTATAGGGTATTATTTGAGCACTGTATGGGGGCATCATCTGGTCACTTTATAGTGTATTATTTGAGCACTGTATGGGGGCATCATCTGGTCACTTTATAGTGTATTATTTGAGCACTGTATGGGGGCATCATCTGGTCACTTTATAGTGTATTATTCCAGCAGTGTATGGGGGCATCATCTGGTCACTTTATAGTGTATTATTTGAGCACTGTATGGGGGCATCATCTGGTCACTTTATAGGGTATTAGTCGAGCACTGTATGGGGGCATCATCTGGTCACTTTATAGTGTATTATTTGTGCATCGTATCGGGGGCATACATATGGTCACATTTATAGTGGATTATTTGAGCACGGTATGGGGTTCACTGGTCACTGTTCATGTGTTTATTACAGCTGTGTATTGGGGGCTTCATTGGTAACTTTATAGTGATATTGTATTCAGAGTGTATTGGGTGGCATCATCTGAGTCCACTTTGTTTGTGTATTATTCCCCTGCAGTGTATGGGGCTTCCATTGGTCACTTTATTGTGTATTATTCCAGCAGTGTATGGGGGCATCATCTGGTCACTTTATAGGGTATTATTCCAGCAGTGTATGGGGGCATCATCTGGTCACTTTATAGTGTATTATTTGAGCACTGTATGGGGGCATCATCTGGTCACTTTATAGTGTATTATTTGAGCAGTGTATGGTGGCATCATATGGTCACTTTGATGTGTGTATTAATTTGCAGCACGGTATGGGGGCATCATACTGTCAAATTTACTAGGGTATTTGTATCGAGCACTGTATGGGGGCATCATCTGGTCACTTTATACGGTATTATTTGAGCACTGTATGGGGTATCATCTGGTCACTTTATAGGGTATTAGTCGAGCACTGTATGGGGGCATCATCTGGTCACTTTATAGTGTATTATTTGAGCACTGTATGGGGGCATCATCTGGTCACTTTATAGTGTATTATTCCAGCAGTGTATGGGGGCATCATCTGGTCACTTTATAGTGTATTATTCCAGCAGTGTATGGGGGCATCATCTGGTCACTTTATAGGGTTTTTGTGAGAACAGTTGGATGGGGGCATCAAGCTGGTCACATTCTATAGTGGTATTATATCCAGCAGGTGTATGGGGGGATCATCTGGTCATTTATTAGTGTACTATTTGAGCACTGTATGGGCAGCGGCATCATCGGTCTGGTTCACTTTTTAGGGTATTACTTTGAGCTCTGTATTGGGCGGCATCTATATGGTCACTTTATAGGGTATTATTTGAGCACTGTATGGGGGCATCATCTGGTCACTTTATAGTGTATTATTCCAGCACTGTATGGGGGCATCATCTGGTCACTTTATAGTGTATTATTCCAGCAGTGTATGGGGGCATCATCTGGTCACTTTATAGTGTATTATTCCAGCAGTGTATGCGCGGGCATCATTGGGTACTTATAGTGTATATTTGATTCATCTGTATGGGGGCATCATGCTGGTCCACTTTATAGTGTATTATTTCGCAGGGTATGGGGGCATCTTGGTCACTTTATAGTGTATTATTGAGCTCTGTATGGGGGCATCTTCTGGGAAACTTTTATATGTGTTACATATTATTCCAGCAGTGTATGGGGGCATCATCTGGTCACTTTATAGTGTATTATTGGAGCCACTGTATGGGGTATCATATGAGACACTTTATAGTGTATTATTCCAGCAGTGTATGGGGGCATCATCTGGTCACTTTATAGTGTATTATTTGAGCACTGTATGGGGGCATCATCTGGTCACTTTATAGTGTATTATTTGAGCACTGTATGGGGGCATCATCTGGTCACTTTATAGTGTATTATTTGAGCACTGTATGGGGGCATCATCTGGTCACTTTATAGTGTATTATTTGAGCACTGTATGGGGGCATCATCTGGTCACTTTATAGTGTATTATTTGAGCACTGTATGGGGGCATCATCTGGTCACTTTATAGTGTATTATTTGAGCACTGTATGGGGGCATCATCTGGTCACTTTATAGTGTATTATTCCAGCAGTGTATGGGGGCATCATCTGGTCACTTTATAGTGTATTATTTGAGCACTGTATGGGGGCATCATCTGGTCACTTTATAGGGTATTAGTCGAGCACTGTCTCCAAAAACCCGCTAACAGTATGGGGACATCATCTGGTCACTTTTTGTATATTATTTGAGACTGCTATTGGGGGGCATCATGCTGGTCACTTTTATAGTTTATTATTTGGAGCAACTGTATGGGGGCATCATCTCGGTCACTTTATGTGTATAATTCAGCTGTGTATGGGGGCATCATCTGGTATACTATATTGTGTATTTTTCCAGCTAGTTGTTTGTGGGGCATCATCTGGTCACTTTATAGTGTATTATTCCAGCAGTGTATGGGGGCATCATCTGGTCACTTTATAGTGTATTATTCCAGCACTGTATGGGGGGCATCATCTGGTCACTTTATAGGGTATTATTCCAGCTAGTGTAATGGGGGACATCATCTGCCGATCTCTTTATAGTGTATTAGTTGAGCACCACTGTATGGGGGATCATATGGTCACTTTATAGTGTATTATTTGAAGCACTGATATGGGGATCTTCTGAGTCAACTTTATTAGTTAATTATTTGTAGCACTGTATGGGCGGCATCATCTGGTCACCTTATTGGGTATTAGACTCGAGCACTGTCCATGCGGGAGGGCACATCATTGGTCACTTATACGGTATTTATTGAGCACTGTATGGAGGTATCATCTGGTCACTTATTGGGTATTAGTCGAGGAACTGTAGTCTGGGGGGCATTCCATCTGGTCACTTTTAGTATATATTTGAGCACTGTATGGGGGCATCATCTGGTCACTTTATAGTGTATTATTCCAGCAGTGTATGGGTGGTGGTTATCCATTTACTGGTCACCTCTTTAGGTATTATTCCAGTAGTGTATGGGGGCTTCCATCTGGTCACTTGATAGTGTATTATTGAGCACGTATGGGGGTATCATCTGGTCCTTTACTAGTGTATTATCTCCTGCAGTGTTTGGGGGCATTCATAAGGTACTTTATAGTGTATTATTTGAGATCTGTTGGGGGGCACTCTATCTGGTCACTTTATAGTGTATTATTCGAGCAGTGTATGGGGGCATCATCTGGTCACTTTATAGGGTATTATTTGAGCACTGTATGTGGCCATAATCTGGTCACTTTATAGGTTATTATTCGAGCAGTGTATGAGGGCATGATCTGGTAATTATATAGATGTATTAGTTGAGCAAGTATGGGGGCATGTTCTGGTCACTTATAGTGTATTATTCTGAGCTCTGAATGGGGTTTTTCATCTGGTCACTTTATAGTGTCTTATTCCAGGAACAGTGTATGGGGGCATCATTCGGTCACTTTATAGTGATAATATTTGTGCACTGTGATGGACTTCTATGGGGGAATCATCTGGTCTCTCCTTTATGGGTATTAGTCGTAGCATGCTATGGGGGCATCATCTGGTCAATTTATAGTGTATTATTTGCGCACTGTATGGGGGGGCATCATCTGGTCACTTCTATTGTGTTTTATTACTGCTGTGTTTGGGGCATCATCTGGTCACTTTATAGTGTATTATTCCAGCACTGTATGGGGGGATCATCTGGTCACTTTATATTTTATTATTTGAGCACTGTATGGGGGGCATCACTCTGGTCCACTTTTTATAGATGTAATTATGAGTCACTGTATGAGGGCATCATCTGGTCACTTTATAGTGTATTACTTGAGCACTGTATGGGGGCATCATCTGGTCACTTTATAGTGTATTATTCCAGCAGTGTATGGGGGCATCATCTGGTCACTTTATAGTGTATTATTCCAGCAGTGTATGGGCGCATCATTCTGGTTACATTTATAGTGTTTTATTCAGCAGTGGTTGGGGTATCTATCTGGTCTCTTTATAGTGTTTATATTATTTGAGCTCTGTATGGGGATCATCTGGTCACTTTTTTGGGTTATTACGTCGTGCACTGTTGGGGGCATGATCTGGTCACTTTATAGTGTATTATTTGAGCACTGTATGGGGGCATCATCTGGTCACTTTATAGTGTATTATTTGAGCACTGTATGGGGTATCATCTGGTCACTTTATAGTGTATTATTCCAGCACTGTATGGGCGCATTCATCTTGGTCACTTTATAGGGTTGATTTGAGCTCTGGATGGGGTATCATCTGGTACACTTTATAGTGTATTATTCGAGCACTGTTGGGGGGGCATCTTCTTGGTCACTGGATTGGGTTATTATTCCTGACTGTGTATGGGTAGGCATAAATCTGAGTACACTTCGTTATAGTTAGTATTTTATTCCTGCTCTTGTATGGGGGCACATCTATCTGGTATCATTTTATAGTGCTTTTTTTTGTGCTACTGTTTGGGGAATGCATCTGGTACTACTTTATTGTGTATTTTTTGAGCTATGTTTGGGGCATACATCTGGTCATCTTTTTTGTGTTTTTGTTGAGATCGTATGGGATGCAACCTTCTGGTAACTTTACTAGTGGTATTATTTCACCTGCAGTGGTATGGGGGCTAGAAGCTGAGTCACGTCTATTGTGTTTTGTTTGAGGAATCTGGTATGGGGGGCATCATATGTCTGGTCACTTTTTAGGGTTTTTATTCCAAGTAGTGTATGGGAGGCATAAGCTGGGTCACTTTTTAGTGTATTATTTGAGCACTGGCTAGGGGGTATCATCTGGATTACTTCTATTAGGGGGATTTTGTCGAGCACTGCTTTGGGGCATCTACTGGTCCCTTTATGTGTATTATTTGAGCACTGTTTGGGGGCATCATCTGGGTCACTTTATAGGTATTATTCCTCAGGTGTATTCGGGGCATCATTGGTTCACATATTTAGTGTATTATTCGAAGCATGTAGAGGGGGCTTCATATGGTCAATCTTTATATCGTGTAATTAATTTGAGCACTGTATACTATGGGGGCATCATCTGGTCACTTTATAAAATCTTTAAGGTGTGATTGGTTTTTTTTTTTTTTTTGGTGTATTTATTTGAGCCACTGTATGGGGGCACTCATCTGTCACTTTACTAGTGTATTATTCAGCACTGATCATGGGGGCATCATCGGTCATTTATAGTGTATTATTCTAGCAGGTGTATGGGGGGATATATGGGTCACTTTATAGTGTATTATTCCACGACAAGTGTTTGGGAGGGATCATCAGGTCAATCGTTTAGCGGTATTATTCCAGAGTGTATGGGGGGAGTAATCATTGGTCACTTTATTAGGGGATTATTTGAGCTTCTGTATGGGGTATCTTCTGGTCACTTTATTAGTGTATTATTTGAGCAACTGTATGGGGCATCTTCTGGTCACTTTATAGTGTAATTATTTGAGCACTGTATGGGGGCATCATCTGGTCACTTTATAGTGTATTATTTGATGCACTGTTATGGGAGGGCATACTGGTACCAACTTTATTAAGGGTATAGATTTGAGCCCATGTTTGGGGGCTTCATCTGGTCACTTTATAGATGTATTATTTCCTGCAGTGTATGGGCGGACATCATTCGGTCTTCTTTATAGTGTATTATTCGAGCTGTGTATGGGGGCATCATATGTGGTCATACTTTTAGTGTTTTATTTGTGCACTGTATGGGGGTCATCATCTGGTCACTTTATCAGGGTATTATTTGAGACTGTATGGGGGATCATCTGGTCACTTTATGTGTGTCTTATTTGAGCACTGTTTGGGGGACATCATACTACGGTCACTTTATGTTGGGGGTATTTATCCAGCTGTGTATGGGGGATCATAGGTCTCTTTTATAGTGTATTATTCCAGCAGTGTATGGGGGCATCATCTGGTCACTTTATAGTGTATTATTCCAGCAGTGTATGGGGGCATCATCTGGTCACTTTATAGTGTATTATTCCAGCAGTGTATGGGGGCATCATCTGGTCACTTTATAGTGTATTATTTGAGCACTGTATGGGGGCATCATCTGGTCACTTTATAGTGTATTATTTGAGCACTGTATGGGGGCATCATCTGGTCACTTTCGGGGCCAGTGTATGTGTCTGTGTATTATCAGGGCAGTGTATGTGTCTGTGTATTATCAGGGCAGTGTATGTGTCTGTGTATTATCAGGGCTGTGTCTGTGTATTATCAGGGCAGTGTATGTGTCTGTGTATTATCAGGGCAGTGTATGTGTCTGTGTATTATCAGGGCAGTGTATGTGTCTGTGTATTATCAGGGCAGTGTATGTGTCTGTGTATTATCAGGGCAGTGTATGTGTCTGTGTATTATGAGGGGGGAGTGTCTGGTTTTTTTCCCAAGGGCAGTGTAGGGTGTCGTGAATTTTCAGGGCAGTGTAGGGTTTTTATTTTTGGGGCCAAGTGTAGGGTTCGGGTGTTTTAAATCAGGGTATGTCTGTGATTATAAGGGCAGTGTATGTTTTTTTTCAGGGCATGTTTGGGGTATTATCGGGGCAGTGTTGTGTTTTTATAAGGGCATGCTGTGTATTATCGGGGTCGTGAAAATTGGGGTTGTTTTATCGGGCAGTGTATGTGTTGTGTATTATCAGGGCATTTGTATGTGTCTGGGGTATTTTCAGGGCAGTTTTTCCTGTGTTTAAATCGGGGTGATGTGTCTGTGTTTTAAATCAGGGGAAATTTTTTTTGTATGATTTTCTGTTTTATTATCGGGCGTGTTGTGTATTATCGGGCGTGTATGTTTTTCGGGGGTTTTTAATTATAAGGGCGTGTGGGTGTATTTCGGGGCAGTGTATGTTTTTTCCCTGTTTTTTATTATCAGGGAATTTGTATTTTGCCCTTGTATTATCAGGGGAAGTGTTGTGTATTATCGGGCAGTGTTTGTGTCTGTTTTATTATCGGGCAGTGTCTGGGGGAATTTCGGGGGAAAGTTTTGTCTGTGTATTACAGGGCTTTTTGTTCGTGTTTTATCGGGCATTTTGTATGTGTCTGTGTTTTACCCGGGCGGGTTTTTGGGTGTATTATGGGGCCCAGTGTAGTGTCGGGTTGTTTTTATCGGGGAGTGTTTGTCTGTGTATTTTCCCGGGGCGTGTAGGTTTTTTTAAGGGCTGTGTATGTGTCTGGGTTTTTTCAGGGCAGTGTATTTTGTCTGTGTATTATCAGGGGGGTTTTGTGTCGGGTTATTATCGGGGCAGTGTTGTGTCTGTGTATTTTAAAGGGCAGTGTTGTTCGTTTTATTTTTCAGGGCAGTGTTGTGTCTGTGTATTATCGGGGCAGTTTTATGTGTTTTTGTATTATTAGGCCGGTTGTATGGGTCGGTTTTAATCAGGGCAGTTTTTCTGTGTTTTTATCGGGGCAGTGTTGGGTCGGGTTTAAAAATCGGGGCCCAGTGTTGTGTCTGTGTATTATCGGGCTGTGTATGTGCCCTGTTTATCAGGGCAGTGTATGTTTCTGTTTTATTATCGGGGGCAGTTTATGTGTCTGTGTTTTAAAGGGCAGTGTATGTGTCTGTGTATTATCAGGGCGTGTATGTGTCTGTGAAATTATCGGGGCCCTTGTATGTTTTGGGGTGTATTATAAGGGGGTGTATGTGTTTTTAATCGGGGCATTTTAATGTGTCTGTTTTATTATCAGGGCAGTGTTGTGTTTTAAACAGGGCAGTGTTTGTTTTGTGTATTATCGGGGAAAGTGTATGTGTTTGTTTTATTATCAGGCAGTTTTGTGTTTTTATTATCAGGGCTGTGTTTTAATGTGTATTATCAGGGCGGGTTGTATGGTTTTTTTTTTATTATCAGGCTTTGTAGGTTTTGTGTTTTATCGGGGCATTTGTTTGTCTTTTGTTTTATCGGGGCGGGTGTCTGGGGTATTTCAGGGAAATGTTTTGTGCTGTGAATTATCGGGCAGTGTATGTGTTGTTTATTATCAGGGTGTTTATGTGATTATCAGGGCTTGTCTGTGTATTATCGGGCAGTGTTTGGTATTATCGGGGCCCAAAGTGTTGTTTTTTTCCTCTTTTAATTATCGGGGCAGTGTCTGTTTTTTTTATCAGGGCTTTTGGTATGTGTATTATCGGGGCAGTGTATTTTGTCTGTGTATTATCGGGGGCGTGTCTGTGTTTTTTTAAGGGAGTGTATGTGTCTGTGTATTACCCAGGG
The DNA here is from genome assembly GCA_025379985.1 of Phyllomedusa bahiana. Taxonomy (NCBI): domain Eukaryota; kingdom Metazoa; phylum Chordata; class Amphibia; order Anura; family Hylidae; genus Phyllomedusa; species Phyllomedusa bahiana. The sequence continues at coordinate 2,771 of JAODAL010070470.1, read as the reverse complement.
CAGTGTATGTGTCTGTTTTTTTATCAGGGAATTTTGTTTGTTTTTCTTGGGTTTATTTATCAGGGCAGTGTTGTGTTGGGGTTATTATCAGGGCCCAGGTATGTGTCGGGTGTATTATCGGGCGGGTGTTGTGTTTTTTATCGGGCCCAGTGTTGTGTATGTGTATTTTCAGGGCAGTGTTGTGTTCTGTGTTTTTATCGGGGCATGTTGTGTATTATCAGGGCGTGTATTTTGTTTTCGGGGGCCTTGTTTGTGTTTATCAGGGCAGTGGTGTATTATCGGGGGTTTTTATTTGTCGGTGTATTATGGGGCATTTGTGTGTGTATTATCAGGGCAGTGTATGTGTCTGTGTATTATCAGGGCAGTGTATGTGTCTGTGTATTATCAGGGCAGTGTATGTGTCTGTGTATTATCAGGGCAGTGTATGTGTCTGTGTATTATCAGGGCAGTGTATGTGTCTGTGTATTATCAGGGCAGTGTATGTGTCTGTGTATTATCAGGGCGGTGTATGGGGTTGTGGTTTTTTTTTTTCGGGGCCTTGTTTTGGTTTTTGTTTTATCTGGGCGGTTATGGGGTTGTGTATTATCAGGGGGTGTAGGGGTTTTATTATCGGGGGCCAGTGAATTTGTTGTGTATTTTCAGGGCTTTTTGGTATGGGGTTGTGTATTATCAGGGCAAGGTATGTGTTGTGTTTTTATCGGGAGTGTTTGTTTTTATTATAAGGCAGTGTTTGTGTTTTTTTCAGGGCAGTGTATGTGTCTGTGTATTATCAGGGCAGTGTCTGTGTATTATCAGGGCAGTGTATGTGTCTGTGTATTATCAGGGCAGTGTATGTGTCTGTGTATTATCAGGGCAGTGTATGTGTCTGTGTATTAATGGGGGCGTGTTGTGTTTTTTTTTTTATCAGGGAGTGTATGTGTTGTGTTTTTTTGGGCCCATTTGTTTGTTTTTATTATAAGGGGCTTTTGTAATGGTGTTTGTGTATTATCAGGGCGGGGTATGTGTCTGTGTTTTAAAATCGGGGCGGGTTTTTTGTGTATTATCAGGGCAGTGTAGGTGTCTGTGTTTTAACGGGGCAGTGTCTGTGTATTATCAGGGCAGTGTATGTGTATGTGAAGTATAGTGGCAGTGTATGTGTCTGTGTATTATAGGGCAGTGTATGTGTCTGTGTATTATCGGGGCCCAGTTTTTCTGTGTATTATCAGGGCAGTGTTTGTGTCTGTGTATTATCAGGGCAGTGTATGTGTCTGTGTATTATCAGGGCAGTGTCTGTGTTTTTTTAAGGGCGGTGTAGTTTTGTGTATTATCCGGGGCGTTGTTGGGTCTGTTTATTATCAGGGCTGTGTTTGTGTCTGTGTATTATCAGGGCAGTGTCTGTGTCTGTGTATTATCAGGGCAGTGTATGTGTATTATCAGGGCAGTGTATGTGTCTGTTTTTTTATCGGGGCGTGTTGTGTCTGGGTATTACCCGGGGCATTGTATGTGCCCATGTGTATTTTTTATCGGGGCAGGTATGTGTCTGTGTTTTTAATCAGGGCAGTGTTGTGTCTGGGGGTATTTTGGGGCGGGTGTATGTGTCTGTGTATTATAAGGGCAGTGTATGTGTCTGTGTATTTTTTGGGGGTGTATGTGTCTGTGTTTTATCAGGGCAGTGTATGTGTCTGTGTATTATCAGGGCAAAGTGTTTTTTTGGGTGTTTGTGTGTTTATCAGGGCAGTGTTATGTGTCTTGTATTATCAGGGCTGATTTTCTGTGTATTATCAGGGCATTTGTTTGTGTCGTGTTTTAAATAGGGCAGTGTTTGTGTTTTCAGGGCAGCGTATGTGTTGGTGTTTTATCAGGGCGGGTTTTATGGGGTCTGTGTTTATCGGGGGCAGTGTATGTGACTGTGAAATACGGGGCGTGTTGTGTTGTGTATTATCAGGGCTTATGTTAGTGTATTTTTTCAGGGCGTGTATTGTTTTTTATTATCAGGGGTTTGTTGTGTATTAAGGGGCGGGTTTTTGTTTGTGTTTTATCGGGGGCTTTTTGTCTGTGTTTTATCGGGGCGGGTTTTGTTTTTTGGGTGTCATTACGGGGGCAGTGTATGTTTTCTGGTTTTTCGGGGGCAGTGTATTTGTCTGTGTATTATCGGGGGCAGTGTAGTGTTGTGTATTATCGGGGCGGGTGTATTTTGTTGTGTTTTATCGGGGCCGGTTTTTCCGTGTATTGGGTGTTTTTTGTATTACCCAGGGCATTTTTTTGTGTCTGTGTATTATCAGGGCGTGTTGTTTGTGTCTTTTCAGGAGTTTTATGTGTAGGGTGTATTATCGGGGCTTGTTTGTATTATCGGGCAGTGTATTGTGTTTTTCAGGGCGTTTTTTTTTTCCTGTGTATTTTTTTCGGGGCGGCAGTGTAATGGGTTTTTATGTTTATTATCAGGGCAGTGTAGGTGTCTGTGTATTATCAGGGCAGTGTTTGTGTGTTTTATCAGGGCGGTGTTGGGTTATTATCAGGGCAGTGTATGTGTCTGTGTATTAAATCGGGGCCCAGTGTATGTGTTGGGGATTATCAGGAAGTGTTGTTTTATTATCAGGGCAGTTTAAATGTGTCTTGTATTATCCCCCAACCCCCCCCCCAGGGAGTGTTTTTTTGTTTTATCGGGGGCTGTTTTTTATGTGTATTATCGGGTGTGTTTGTGTATTATAGGCTTTGGTGTTGTGGGGGTTGGGGGTTTTTTCCCTTTGTTTTTCCGGGTTTATTTTCCTTATTTTTAAATTTTTATTTTTTAT
>JAODAL010070469.1:0-15913 GCA_025379985.1 Phyllomedusa bahiana | reverse complement strand
AGAAAAAACCGACTTAATTATAAAAAAAGTATGAAAAATGAGCACAAGGTGTGAGGGCCTGCTGCAGAGTTTCACAGTGTCAAACGCTGCAGAGTAGATCCAGAAGAAGCAGCAATGAGTAGTTACCCGAGATTTTGCTGTCAGGAGATCAATTGAAACTTTAGAAAGAGCAGTTTCCGTGGAGTGTAGGGTGCGGAAACCGGATTGCAGAGGGTCTAGAAGAGAGTTAGCAGAGAGATAGCGGATCAGGCTAGAGTAGACCAAGTGTTCCAGGAGTTTAGAGATGAAGGCAGGTTAGAGATGGTCGGCAGTTGGCGGCGCAGGAGGGGTCCAGAGAGGGCTTTTTTAAGTACGGGAGTTATAACAGCGTGTTTAAAGGAAGATGGGAAGATCCCAGTGGAGAGAGAGAGGTTACTGATTTTAGTGAGGTGAGAGAGGACAGTGGAGAAATGGATGGACAAGGTGGGAGGGAATGGGGTCATTTAGAGCAAGTGGTGGGGCGAGCAGACAGGTGAAGCCTGGGACACTTCTTCTTCTGATGTTGGGTCAGGACTGAGAGCAGATTAGAGGATGTGCGGGGAGGGACAGGATGGGTGTTAATTGGGGATTGTGATGTGTTTTTTTGCCGGATGCTGTCAATTTTGTCTTTGAAGTGAGTGGGCCAGGTGTTCAGCACAGAGGTCAGTGACGGGGCCTGAGCTTTGGGCCTGGGAGGGAGTGGAAGGTGTCAAACAGACGTTTTGGGTTGTTGTGTAGTGTTGAGATGAGGGAGGTGAAATATTTTTGTTTGGCGCAGTGAGGGCAGTGTGGTAGGTCCTGAGCATGAATTTGTAGTGGAGAAAGTCTGCAGGTAGCTTTGACTTTCTCCACAGACGCTCAGCGCACCTGGAACAGCGCTGTAGATGGCGAGTCTGAGGCGTGTGCCAAGGCTGCGGGCGTCTGATTCTGGTGGTGCGGTGTGTGAGTGGTGCCAACATATCCAGGGTGGTTGTGAGAGTTTCATTGTAACGTTTGACAGCCAGGTCAGGACAGGAGAGGGAGGAGATTGGGGGCAGTGAGGACTGTATGGTGTCTGTGAGCTCCTGAGTGTTGATAGAGCGGAGATTTCGGAATGGGCGAACGGGTTGGTGTGTCGAGAGAAGGTGAAAGTTGTTGATAGTAAAAGAGATAAGGATATGATACAAGAGTTCATAAGGAGAGTTGGTAATATTAGAAATTGCGCAGAGGCGACAGAAGACCAGATCAAGAGAGTTCCCATCCTTGTGAGTTGGAGAGTCAGGAAACTGCGAGAGGTCAAGAGAAGAGGTTAGTGAAAGAAACTGAGAGGCGGAAGGAGACATAGGGTTGTCAATGGGGATGTTGAAATCGCCCATGATGAGTGTGGGTATTTCAGTCGAGAGGAAATGAGGAAGCCAGGCAGCAAAATGATCCAGAAACTGGCGGGGTGAGCCGGGGGGTCTGTAGACAACTGCGACTCTGATGGAAAATGGCCGAAAGAGTCTGAGGGTGTGGACCTCAAAGGAGGGGAAAGTGAGTGAGGGTACAGGGGGAATGACCTGGTAGGTGCAATGTGGAGCGAGAAGTATGCCAACTCTCCACCTGGCCTGTCAGGTCTGGGGGTGTGGGTGAAGTGTAGGCCGCCGTAGGTGAGGGCAGCAAGGGATGCGGTGTCTGATTGCTGGAGCCAAGTTTCTGTGAGAGCTAGGAGATTGAGGGAGTTAGAAAGGAACAGGTCATGGACAGCAGTGAATTTATTACAGACGGATCGGGCGTTCCACAAAGCACATTTAAATGGGAGAGGAAAAGACGTACAAAAAAAATTACGCAGGTTAGCAGGTCAACCAGCAGGTCAACCAGGTCTGCCTGTCGGAGCTGGCGAGCGCTGTAATGCGCCGCACTTTGCAGAGCCACGATCGTACATACCTCGGAGTTTTCGAACGTGCCGCGTCCCGCCCCGGAACGTCCACACCATGTCCATTACACGCCCCTTCATGTTAGGCGCATCCGAAAGTGGCGACCGGTGCGCCTAACATCGCATCCCTGCGTCCGACAGCGGATTCGGGCCGGTGAGGCGCAGGATACGCCAGAAATCGGGCGCAAATCCCGTTCATACATGTCGCCCTAATTATCTACTCTGTAGACACTCTTCACATGGCTGCTTCACTCACACACCAGCTCTGCAAAGCAAAATAAGATTCTTAGTAATTTATGCTGTTAGTAGCAAAATTAGCTTATTAGGTAATGTGGCAAAAATCCAGCCTGATGTGTGACTGGCCAATCACAGCAATGGCTAACATGGGACCACTATGATTGGTGCGTGTCAGTGAAGGCTTCTCGGCAACTGACGCCGGTAGCTGTATCATGGAAGTGTCGCTGTGTCTTCAGACACAGTAATCGTTTAAAATCATGACATAATTGTATGTCAGATTTCTGCTATGCAAGCAATCATGATCTACGTTATCTCATTTTGTTAGAGGGGTTAAAAGAATTTTAATCCAACCCCTACCAACTGCCATGTACCCCCATTCTCCCAAGACCACAGATGATGTTTAATCTCACCCATCCTCATCAGAGATAGTTACCACCGCAGCCAGCACCATGGTCCTTTACCCCAAGCCCTTTTGGTGCCACCCTGCCACAGGACTGCCAAAATACCATGGTGGCACAGAAAGTATCCTGTCTCCTTATGCCTATGCTGTACAAAAGAAATTGACACCTCAGTCAATTCTGAAGGCTTTTCTCACCCGTCTGTAAGTATCTCATAGATCACAACACGAACGCGTTTTTTACAAGGGAATCATTCTCAATCCATCTTACGCTTCTCAAGACCTTCTTATTAGCCTCTCTGTATGTCTTCCTCCCTGGGAGTGCAGCCAAGCTCAGGGTATTTCACAACAGTCAAATTCTAACCTTCACAGACCCATCAGCAGCTAAAGTCTATTTTACCATGCAAGATCCTATCTGATATACAGTGAGCCTATACAGTGAGCCTCAGCACATGGTTATCTGTCAGATCCTGTTGCTAGTTAACGTTTAATTGCATATTCTGCATATTGTCAGTTTTAAGGTCTTTCTTATCTGTTTTCAGGATGGTTGTTCTCCCTAACCCTGAGGTCATGCAAAGCCCTGATCCAGCCATGTCATCAGATCATTCCGCTCACTGGGACAGACTGCCTGATCTTTTATCGGCACCTGACCAGGCACTCTTATTAACGAACCACCATAGGATGAGTACCTCTGACCTCTGCACGTAATCTACCCCCTCTGATCACTCTAACCTGTTGTTCATTTTATTTTGAAATGTGACACATATCAAATGGGCCCATCCAGATGTTACCTTTTAAATGGAGACCCAATAGCAGAGGGGTGATCCTATATTCTTATAGAAACCTTTACATTAAATTTACTCTCTGCCTCCTACTCCACTAAAACAAGGGGGCTTTGCTATTCTACTCAACAAACACCCTTGCCACCCAAATTCTGGAGGAAATGCCAGACACAGGAGACCTTTATATTTATATATAAAAGATTACCTTTATATTTCCTGCTTATCAAAGTCACCAATATACTGTACTAAACATTTACACCTCAAATTGGCCATATGAACTTTGTTTTTAAGCAAATATTCAGCTTCTCCTTACAAAAGATTTAGATAAGCTTATCATAGCGGGATACTTCAATTTTATTTTTTCCCTCAGATGTTGATTGTTCTTCTTTGTCTCCCATGATTCAAGGACCACATTGTGCTATTGAGATCCCTTTGTGAACCCTGGAGACTTCTTAAAAACACAGAAAGGGACAACGCTGACTTCTCACATGAGCATGGCAAATTCTTCCATATTGACTATTTTTTACTTGTAAATTGCATATACCACAAGGTCTCCCCCACAGTACTCCATTCATCTTGGTCCATGCCCCTATAAAAGTCATCCATTTTCTAGGTCACCTAAACCATACAGTCGAGATTGGAGATTTCTATCTCATTTGTATTATGTTGAAGACTTCAGATCCTTTTTATAAAAATACTGGAACAATGTTATTGATGCCAATATCTCTTCCCGATACAATCCTCCTCCTATGATACACTCCGAAGATAGTGTTGCAGGGCCCATATCACTTCCTACATTATCCAAAGTAGGGATTGAGCGATTACAATCGACAAAGTTGAAATTGGCACAATTTTTAGGCTGATCGGAAATTTCCAATCACGCGATATTTGAGGTGACAATTTGCAGTAATCTATTACTATCGCGCCATTTTCAGTGCATCCTGTCATTTTGGCGGTCAGCAAATCAGCTTAGAGCATTAGGCAGGGTGAGCTGGGTGTGCGACGTCATGACTGTGATGCCTATGGTTGTCATTGGCTGGAAAAACACATGACCTCGTTTTGCATAGAACAGCGTTTCCTGTTCAGCATCAGTGTTTCAGTGTCTCATTACTAGAGCAGGACGTGTGCTAGGTCTCTCGCAATACAGTCATCTCAGAGACACAGTTCTTCTCTTTATTCATACAGACAATTATGCTCTTAGCTGTGAACATTAGAATATAGGTAGATTAGAGAATTTCAGTTCTTAGTTAGTTAGACAGTCTTTTAAAGAAGCATCTAGCGCTGTACAGCGCAGGGGGTGCGGACGAACACAGACAGACAGGCAGGCAGGCTTTTGAAAGGAGGGTTATATTTTGCAGCCCAGAACCTGCATTGAAATGGCATTTTTTTCACCACTTTTTGGCCAGCACACCTCGCACCTGAGGTGAAATTGTACCTTTTATTTTGTGCAGCCCAGTTTTGTTCAAAGAGCCACCTTGTGCTTACATTAGGATACAGAAATTTTCTAGTAACTGCTGGTGTATTTCATTGGTGCAAAACCCACCTTTTCTTATCCGTATAACTTTTAAATAGCTGTTTTTCACTTTGGCGCAGCCCAGTTTTGTTCAAAGAGCCACCTTGTACTTACATTAGGATACAGAAATTTTCTAGTAACTGCTGGTGTATTTTATTGGTTCAAAAACCACCTTTTCTTATCCGTATAACTTTTAAATAGCTGTTTTTCACTTTGGCGCAGCCCAGTTTTGTTCAAAGAGCCACCTTGTACTTACATTAGTATACAGAAATTTTCTATTAACTGCTGTTTTTTTTCATTGGTGCAAAACCACCTTTTCTTATCCGTATAATTTTTAAATAGCTTTTTTTTCCTTTGGCGCAGCCCAGTTTTTTTTAAAAAGAGCCACCTTGTACTGAAGGGCGAGTAGTGATCCCCTGGCCCGCAAGCGATGAAGCAAGCCCCCGGGGAAGGAATCTAAGTACCCCCCCGGTTTTCACCAGACCCGCCGAAAACGGATGGACTTGCGCGGCGGGGGGCTACCAGGTCGTCCCCCACGTGACTTGCTTGCGGTGGCGGCCCCGGGGTGCAGCGGGGTACAGAACGTAGTCCGAGAAAATAGCGGGGCAGGCATTAAGGGGTCGGGGGCAGGCGGAAATGGTTCGTGGTCGAGAACAGGCGGGAAGGGTAGGGCAGGGGCAGGGGTTTGGGGATCAAAAAACTAGCAAAGGGCTGGTACAGGGTAGGGCGACAATATGATTCAGAACGCTTTTCCTATGGCTGGGAAAACATAGACCAGCGAAAAAAAGACTGCAGAGGGACCTAAATGGGGGAGGCGCAGGCAGACAACCAAAATTACGGGACATGCCCCTTTTAAATTACGAGAACGCCGGGCTAGGGAACGGCACCCCAGCCGGGCCGGCGGAGAGCGGGCGGGACAGGAACGCGGCCGGGAAAGTTACCAGAGGGGGGGACCCCGGCTCGCCCCCGGGGCCCAGCGGCAGCCCACCCGGCCGGCGCCCGGGGGGGGGGCCACGGGGCCCCGGGGCCCGCGGCCGAGAAGGGGGGCGCCGCTACAGTACCCCCCCCCCTTAGGTCCCCCCCTCTTTTTGGTAAAGGGGAACTTACGGAGCAGGTTTGTTTCAGGATTTTAGACCGGGTTTCCCGGGACCTCTTTCGGGGGAACCCTTTTCCCAACTACCAGAAAGAAACGCTTCCCCTGAGGTTTTCTTCCCAAAAGATGCCCCTTTACCTCAAAAAATCGGGGGACTCTGGGGACCGGAGGGGGACAGGCCCCTCTGGGAAATGGGTTCAAGACCAGAGGTTTAAGGAGGGGACGGAAAGGCATTAGGGATCCGGAGGGATGGAAAAAAAGGCAGAGTTTTTAAAGGATACCGGATTCAACGTCGAAGCACTCTAAAACCCCCAGAACCGCGGACCCAATTTATAAGGGACCTGAGCTTTTTGGTCTCCCCCAAACCCACACTTTATCCCAGGGGGGAAAATGTGGGGGGGGGTTCTTCTACCTTTCAGCTTGGGGACTTCATGCGGGCGGTTTGCCTTGGTAACGCTTGGGGGTTCACGCCAAATGACCCCATATCCTAAACCCGGTTGCCCCAGGGCAAACCGGAGGTGGGGCCCAAGGGGGAGGGGAGGGCGTGGGTGACGTCCAAACCCCACAAGAAGGGGGAAGGGCCAGTAAGTGGGTCCCAGGGTTTAAAAAGGAGAATTGGGCCCCAAGGAAGCAGTTCGGCCACCCGCCGGGGCCCAAACCAAAGTGCCTTTTAGATACCCCCTAAGACGGTTTACCTCTCCCCGCCCTTTGGGTTGGGGATGGTAGCGAGAGAAGTCCAGTTTAATTTGCAAGCGGGAACACAAGGCACCCCAAAAAATTTAAGAAAATTGGACGCCTGATGGGAACAATGTGAGATGAAACCCTGCAGGCGAAAGATGTGCAAAAAAAAATGACCCACCAAACGGGGGAAGCGAAGGGAGACGGGCAGGGGCCAAAGTGGGACATTTCGAAAAACGGTCATGACCACCCAGATGACCGATTTCCCCCCGGGAGGGAGGAAGGTCCGTGATAAAGTCCATACCTATGTGTGCCAGGGAACCCCCGGGAACGGCAGGGGGATAGAGGTCGGGGGGGCCCTAGGCGGGAACCTTGTTTCAGCACAAGGGGTACAGGAAAAAAAGTCCTTAAATCTTGGGCAAGTCCCCCCCAAATAATGGGGGGAGATAGGGAAAAAGGTTTTTGATTCCGGGGTGGCCGCCAAAAGAAAAAACTATGCCCCCAACCGAATTCTCCTCCTGAGTGCGGGACGACTAATTTCCCGGGGGGACACACGGAGATCCACAGACCCACAGGGACCTCGTTCGGGTGCTATGATATGCTGGGACCCCGGGTTTCCTCCCCGGTAACGCAGACAGGGAGAGGCGTCCCCCTTTTCTTTTTCCCCCGGCCGGGGGGAAATGGATTTTAAAATCAAAACGAGAGAAAAAAAGGACCCCCCGGGCCTGGCGAGGTTTTTAACGCTGACCGTTGCGGGTACGGAGTTTTTTTATGATTGTGAAGAGTAAAAAGGATGTGGCTCCCCCAAAAATGTCGCCACTCCCCAAAAGGCCCCTTTTTTAGGGCCAACATTTCCCTTTCCCCAAAGGGCATAATTTCGTTCTGCCGAAGAGAAGGTTTTAAAAAAACCCCCCCCAAAATTGCGGTCTTGCCGGGGGGGGCCCTTTGGGTCGGGACAGCCCCGCTCCCAAAAAGGGGCATCCCCCCAAAGGCTGAAGGGTCTCTCGGGATCCGGGGGACCAAGATAGGTGCAGAGGAAAACGCGCCTTCAAGGGGAAAAAGCCTCTCGCAGACGGAGACCAACATTTGGGTTGGATTTTTTCCTGGTGAAGCCACGAGGGGGGCCACCAACTAGAAAATGGGGGATGAATTGCCGGAGTAATTGGAAAACCCTGGAACCGTTGAATCGCCCGGAGACCGCAGGTCGCGGCCATCTGGATGCAGAGATTGCGGGGCCCCTCAGAAGCCTTGATGGAGCTATGTAACCCAGGAAGGAAGGCGGCCTGGTAAGCGCACTTCTCCAGCTTAGCGCATTTGGGGTTGTCCCCAAAACGCGCAAAACCGGGCTATTTTGTCTCCGAGGGGTCTTAGGGGGCAAAAAAAACAAAATGTCATCCGGGTAACAATGACTGGTGTACAAAAACCCCAAAAATAGTCATTGAAACTCCGGTTTCAGTGGGGCTTTTGCAAACCCCAAGGGGCACACGCGATTTAAAAATGCCGTCCCGTGTTTTAAATGCCGTCTTCCATTCATCACCCTCTCGAATCCCGTGAGGTTATGGGTTCCCCGCAATTTTAATTTGGGTGAAGATCTTGGCTCCAGGAGGCGTCGAAGAGCTCGGAAATCGGGGTAGAGGGGACGATTCTTTTACCGTGATCTTGTTTAGGGTTTTAAATCGTCACGGACAAGAGAAACCCTTTTTTTTGAAGAAAAAGAACCGGCACCGGGGGGGGAGGAGGACTTGCGTATAAACCTTTTGCCCAAATTCTCCCGTGTAAGGCCGACATAAACCCGGGTTTGGGCACAGGAGAGGTAGACCCCACCCCTGGGGGGCTGGTACCGGGGGGGAAAAACAAGGACAGTTAAAAACCGATGGGGGGGTAACTTCTCAGCCCGCTTTTCCGAGAAACACTCCAAGACCTGGTACTCCCCTGGCAGACCCCGTAAAACTTGACAGACGACTGGGGAGGGGGGGGGGGACCCGGGGGGTGGTGCCAAAACAGAGGCCTGGCATTCCGCTCCCCAACGAAGGGGTTCGCCCTTTTTCCGTCAAGTGTAGGGGGGGGCGTTTTCAGCAGGGGACCCCAACGGATCGCCAAAAAAGCCGGGGGAGGACGGGAAGCAGATCCTTTCCGTGTGTAGGACCCCCAACCCCCAGCGTACGGGGCTGGTAGGAACGGGTGGATCCGAGGGGGTTCCCCAGACAAGGAGATGAGCAAGGCTTTTCTAGACGGGGCACCGGCAAACGGAACAGATACCAGGAGGCGGAATAAAGTTCCCGGGGAGCCGGGGTCCCAAGAAGGCCGAACCCGAAACAGGCCAGCACTGTCTTACCTCCAAGGCAACATCCCCGTGGGGGAGGGCTGAGCACCTAGGACGCCTCTCCTAAACCCCCAGTGCGGGGGTTTCCCCACCCCCTTGAGACGCTGCGGACAATCCTGCGGAAATGGTCCGGGGGGGGGCAGTAGAGGCCAAAAAATTCTCCCCCCTGGGACGGGTACGTTTGGACCCGACAGGTGTTCCCGGGCCACTTGCTGGGCTCTTCATGGGCAACGGGGAGGTGGGGGGAGACTTTTTGGGAAATCAGGAGCAACGAGGGAGGCGGCGGGTTTTGCCAAATCCCGCTCCTGACGGGGCCCGCTGTTTCCGAAAAAAAAAACAAATTATGCGAGTGGCAAAAAGGGGAGCTCCTCAACGACGAAGGGGGGAAACTCTGGGGTGCAGGCGTCCTTTTTTTTTTTTTTCTTTTTTTTTTTTTTTTTTTTTTTTTTGGGGGGGGTCATTGGGTGAAAGGCTAGGGTGGGAAGAACCGCATTTTCCCCCTTAGGAGGATTCCCCTTGGCGTAGATGAGTAGGCCTCCCGCGGAAAATGCACGGCGCCCTCAAAAAAATGGGAATTCAGGGGGGAAGGCCTGTAAGTCTGGGTCCAGGGTCACTCCGGTCCCAAAGAGGTGTCCCCAGGCCGGGGTTCCCGGGCAGCTCACCCCGAAAAGCCACCTTTTTACCTCTCAAGGAAACGGCCGGGCCCTCACTCCCGTGCATACACTGCGTGATAACCTTACAACTTTGAGTCTCCCCAAACTTTGGCGTAGAGGGAGGGGGAGCTTCGGGCCCACGGCGCCCGGGGGGCGGGTAGAAAAGGGGCCACCGGGGAAGAGGCAGGTTGGTGCGGTTGCTGGGACGCCGGAGTTGGCGCATCAAGGGGACAGTGTCCCCCCTTGCTGACTTGCTGCGGATCTGCTGCGATGTGGGCGACAATGGTCGCGGATCCGCGTGCTTGGGAAGGCACCCTTTGGGGGATCCAGGGTGGTCTAACTGTAACGGGTGAGTAGTGGATCCACGGACCCCCAAGCGATGAAGCTAAGCCCCGCCGGGAACGGAAACTAAGTAGCCCCCGGTTTTTTCCGGCCCCCCGCAAAGCGGGGGACTTGCTGCGGCGTGGGGGAAACCCGGGGCGTCCCCCCGACGTGCTTTCTTTCGGTGGCGGGGCCCAGGGGGCACGAGGTACAAAAATCGTAGTCCGAGAAACGTGTCGTGGGCAGGAGTAAGGTCAGCAGGCGGGGAATGGGTTTGTGGTCGAGAACAGGGAGGAAGGTCAGGGCAGGCGGCAAAGGGGTTTGGGGTCAGGAAAGTAGCAAAGGATCTGGTACACGGTAGGGGGGACAAATATTCAGGAACGCTTTTCCATGGCCGGGGGCAACAAGATCCAGCAGGAATGACAGAGGGACCCTTAAATAGGGGAGGGGGTCAGGAGACAACCAATTTTTTGGGCATGTCCCTTTTTAAATTTACGAAAGCGCGCCGCTAGGGAACGGGGGCCCCCCACCCGGCCGGAGGGCCGGGCGGGCAGGAACGCGGCCCGGGTAATTACCCCAGGGGCGGACCCCCGGCTAGAGCCCCGGCCCGCCGCACCACCCCACCCCGGCAGGGGCCCGGGAGGGGGACCACGGGGGGCCCCGGCGGGGAGAAGCGGGGGGGGGCCGCTACAGTACTTACATTAGGATACAGAAATTTTCTAGTAAAGCGGTTTTTTCATTGGTGCAAAAACCACCTTTTCTTCCATAACTTTTAAAAAGTGTTTTTCACTTTGGGGCAGCCCCTTTTTTTCAAAGGCCCCCTTTACTTTCTTTTGGATACAGAAATTTTCTGTAAAATGGGTGTACGAGGGGAGGACAAGGTGCTCCTTCCATGTGGGGACAACACGCAAGCCAGCGGATGTCGGGTTTGCAGGACCGCAGGCCTGTCATCGCTGGGTCAGTGCCCTGTGAATCTCAGTAACGAACAGCGTCGCCAATCTGTTCTTCAGTGGTTAATGCAACCCGCATCCAGCAGTCTTACCTCCTCGTCCTCCCAGTCACGGCCACAAATGTCATCGTCATCAGCATCGTCAGCATCCGTTCAAATGAAGCGAAGGCAGCCCAAATGTCAACTCGTATACCCACCATGTGGATAATCCATTTTCTGAAGACCTCTTTGATGACAAAATGCGGTTGGGGTCAGAAGGCATTTCAAAAGATCAAGAGGCCAAAGAGTATGATTTTGTCTGCTCTGAAGCCCAATCGCTGATGCCATTAGAGGAGGAAGGAAGCCGGTCAATCGGCACAAATCCCGGGCGGTTGGCAACGCCTTGCAGTGCCTGTTGCTTGTAGCTCGCAGCTCCAGGATGCAGAATGCCAGGACGAGGAAGTCACCTGTGTTGATGATGATGACGATGATCACATTGCGGATCCAACGTGGTCTTTTCAGCAGAATTTGCTTGCGAGTGCTTCATCACTGGACGAGGAGAAAGACGATGGGGTAGTGTATGGGTCCCGCCTCAAAAAGGGAGAGGGCGGTCGCACAAGTCCACTGAGATTATTCCGCCAGCCACGATCAGCGGAAACACCGCTCCTCGCTTATCGCCGTCGATTGGGTCCAGGACCTCTCAAGCCTGGGCCTTTTTCGAGCAAGCCTCTTATTCACCCAGCGATGTCATATGCCACCTTTGCCGTAAGCGCATCAGTAGAGGGAAGAATATTAGGTGTTTAACCACCACCAACATGTCTAGTCACATGAAGCGAATGCATGAGTTGAAATGGAGGGAACACTTTGCCAAAAAAGGCCACACCGATCCCGGGCTTCCAACCACTGTCACACCCTCTGTCTCTGCCTCCTCCTCCTCCGCCACCACCAAGCGTTCCTCAGCTGCCCATGTCTCTCAGAGTCATGAGCAAGGATCAGCCTCTGCTTCAGCCTCCACCGTCGCCCGAGTACCACCAGCACCACCAGAGACCCATCCTACCCCTTCTCCTTCCACCAGTTTGACCTGCATGCCGTACAAGGCCAGTCTAGCAGCCAGCCTTCTGTCTACCAGGTTTGGGAGCAGAAGAAACACTTTAACCCAAACCATCCCAAAGCCAAAAGCCTGAATGTCGGCATTGCCAGGCTTTTGGCCTTGGAAATGTTGCCTTTGCGTCTGGTGGACACAGATGGGTTCCGCCACGTCATGGCCCTTGCCTGCCCCCAATACCAGATGCCGAGCAGGCATTTCTTTTCCAGAAAAGCCGTCCCTGCCCTGGCCAGCCACGTGTCATCTAAAATTTCAAGTGCGTTGTCTGCATCTGTGTCTGGCAAAGTCCATCTGACCACCGATACATGGACTAGTAAGCACGGCCAAGGCCGCTATATCTCTGTGACAGCTCACTGGGTGAGCTGGGTGGATGTCTCTGGTGGTAACGGTGGCTCTCAGGCTCAGCGCACACCTTTCAAAACCGCAGGGATGGTGCAGGGTTCTTTCCCCCAAGGTCCTCTGGTGGCATCACTTGCCCAGAGAAACCAGGCCGTGTTGAAATTAATCTGTCTTGGAGACTGTCAACACACAGGTCAGGAGCTGTGGACAGCTCTTCGCAACGAGACCGAGCGCTGGCAGGGTGACAAGAACCTTGTACCAGGCAAGGTGGTGTGCGATAACGGTCGAAATCTCCAGCACTTAAGATCGGTAGGCTGGAGCACATCCCTTTCCTGGCACACATCATGAACCTCGTTGTCCAGAAATTTCTAAAGCGCTACCCGGGTCTAGACTGGCTGCTGAGGAAGGCTCGAGGTCTGAGCTCACACTACCAACGTTCACACCCTGCTTCGTCCCGCCTGGCTGCGTTGCAGTGTCAGCTCAGCCTCCCTGTCAACCGTCTTATTGTTGACGGGGCAAACCCCTGGAATTCCACCCTCCACATGCTCCAGCGATTGGGCAGCAGCACATGCAATACACAGTACGAGTACACGGCCTGACAAGCAGCGGTGCGGACCTCGGGGTGTTTGACCCCACTGAGAGTGGAGGCAGGTGAAAGAGCCCCTGCCACCATCCTTGCCATTTTGAAGAAGCCACCAAAATGGTCAGTGCGGACAATCCCCTTTGTAGCATGAGCATTGTGGTGATCTTAGTTCTGGAATGATCGTTGGACACTCGAAACATCAGGTCCACCAGCGACTGAGGAGGAGACGGACACAGATGCGGACACAAGACCCTTTTCCCTCTCCGTCTAATCCAGAAGGCCCACAGTTTCACAACTTTATCGTTCTTCATTAGGCAAATGGTTCGGGGTCCAAAGGGCTGGTGCAAGGCGGCACCACAGCTCTCAGGGTACAGCATCTGAGGCAAGTCAGGGCTGTGTTGAAGCGGAGGAAGTGGAGGAGGAGGATGAGGTATTCATGGACACCGACTTACCGATGTCCCTGCCTTGGAAAAGGTTGGCCCCGGATTTTAGGCGGAGGAGGAAGATGAGGGAAAATCAGTTTGCTAGTGCCCTCTCGACCCAGAGGCTTTAGAAATCAAGGCTCCATCTCTCACATGAGTGCTTGGACTTTCCCTTTTCCCCAACATGATCCTCACATTCAGGCCATCAAACTGAAAACAGGTATTGGGTGGCCGCCCTCCTCGATCCCGGTACAAAGCAAAAAATCAGCACTTTCCTCCACCCACCGAAATAGAGAGTAAAATGCAGGAATTGGAGACCGTGCTGATTGATCAACTGGAGACATCTGTTGCGTCTGCTTCACGTTCTTCAAATGTCATGGTGGAACAACATCAGCGACGTGACAGCGGTAGAGTGCCAAGTAGCCATAGCGGCAGCAGCAGCAGGCATTGTGGCAGAAGCCTAATGGGTGATCTCTAGCAATCTTTATTTACCACCTCACCAACGCATGTCATGCAGGGCACACATACGACACACAGAGACCAGCTTAAGATCATGGTGCACGACTATCTGCGTCTCAACACCTATTTTTTTGAATATGTTCCGGATCCAATCGACTTATGGGTATCCAAAATGGATGAATGGCCTGAGCTCGCTCGCCACGCCATAGAGGTGTTGTCCTGCCCAGCAGCCAGTGTCATATCTGAGCAGACCTCCAGCATAGCTGAAGGAGTCATTACAGACAAACGCATCCGGCTTTCCACAGATAATGTTGATCGTTTGACTTTCATCAAGATGAATCAGGCATGGATCTGTGATGATGTTGTGTCCCCAATTTCCGAGGTCACCGATTAGTTGCCGGTCTACTTCACATTCCTCTTCAAACAGAAATGGTCCTCTTGAAAACTTTTTTTTAAAATGATAATTTCTTACTGCAATTTTTATTCTCAGTTCCCAAAAGTTCATTTTGCTGGTTTTGCGGTGAGGAGACTGTAAAAGACACCATTAGTACAAGGTTTCATGTAATAAACGTTTTCCATTTACTCACGTCATCTTTTCGCACTGTCAATGGTTTTGGGGTCATGGTGCTGTGAGATACAGCTATAATTATGGTCCTTTGGAACAGAAATGTGGCTTCTAAGTGGCATTTCTCCCTCACAGTTTTTAACAGTGGCTAAGAAGTCATTTTTATATTTTTTGGGTCATGCTGCTGTGAAATGCAGCTATACTACAGGTCCTATTTTAAAAAATGTGGTTTCTAAAAGACATTTGTTCTTCACAATTTTCAAGAGTGGCCAAAGGGTCATGTTTTGAATTTTTGGGGGCATGTTGCTGTGAAATACAGCTATGCAAAACTTCCTATTATAAAAAAGTGGTTTCTAACAGACATTTGTTCTTCACAATTTGTCAAGATGGCCAAAAGTGATGTTTTGAAATTTATGGAGCATAGTGCTGTCAAAAACAGGAATAGGTAGGACACTGTTAATGGACACATATTGCAAAATGACTTGTTTTTGCAAGATCTTTAACATACAAAATAGCTGAACAAAAAATTCCTGAATTGTACAAGGGAGGTACGGGAAGACTGAACGATTAGTTTATTCAGAGGACAGGTGTATGGCGCACATTCGCCACCCCAAGAACAGAAAACAATTCCTTCAAAACGTTGAGTAAAACGAGAAAAAGAATGCCCAAGAAAAAGGCACCTGGGTGAAACAGGAGCGTCAACCCCCCAGCATTTCCAAGTGAAGCTCAATTGGTCCACACTCATACGGAGGGGCAAGCTCTCTCGTAGAGGCAGAAATTTCTCAAGCGCTACCCAGGTCTTGACTGTGTACTGAGGAAGGCTGGAGGTTTTAGCTCACACTTCCGCTTCCGCACTCTGCTTCAGCACGACTGTTTTCGTTGCTGCGTCATAAGGGAATTTTTGCTGTGTTAATGGATGACGGGCGCCAGCCTGGGCTCTCACCACACCCACTGTAAGTCCAGCCCTGCCAGCTGAACCTGCATGATCAACTTTTACAGCGTCACCCGCCCTGATCAGTAATTTCCTCCAACCCACTTGACAGTAGAATGCAGGATTTTTAGACAGGCCTCGTTGACCTACTAGGGACATCTGTTTCGTTTGCTTCACATTCTAATGTCCCCGGTGGAACAAAGTCACCAGTAAATGGCAAGTACCTAGCGCAGCAGTAATGGAAAACGAGTTGTTTTTTTAATATACTGTAGTTTATTTCTTAATGGAAAATTTTCTGCTGATGGTCCATAAGGGCACCTTGTGGGGTTTTTGGGTCATGCTGCGGTCCAGGACATGATAGTCAATGTCCATTCAACTAAAAAAGGTGTTCAAAAACTCCTTTTTCCCGGCACTTTTTAAAACTGGGGTCATGCAGGTTTGGGCTCATGCTGTGGGCCCCGGACAGGTATAGTCGATGTCCCAGTTCACCTAAAATGGTGGTTTTAAAAAAACCCTTTTTTTGAAATTTTTAATCTGGGGGTCAGCAGGTTTGGGTATGCTGGGGACGGACAGGGATAGTCAATTCCATTAAAAAAAAAATGGGGGTTAAAGACTCCTTTTTCCCCGGACTTTTTAACTGGGGGTCAGCAGGTTTGGGTCATCTTCCCGGAC
>JAODAL010070468.1:0-15913 GCA_025379985.1 Phyllomedusa bahiana | reverse complement strand
GGAGCTGGTACTGCTCTTACCCCCCCCTTCCCCCAGAGCCGGGCAGTGTACGTGGGGTTGAGGAACCCCCCGGTCAGCCCTGTTCAGAGGAGGGACGTTGCCGCACATAGGCAGCGGCCAACTGACTACGGAGGATTTCCCTATAGTATTTGAGTTTGTCCTCCTCTCAATAGCTGGGAAAAGGCTCCCATTTTGGACGGTAGCGAGGGTCCAATAGGGTGGAGAGCCAGAAGTCATCCCTCTGCCGGATGCTGACTATTCGGCTGTCACTAGCCAGGCAAAATCAGCATGCTGCGGGCCATCTGCACAAGTGACTCGAGGGGCTCCCTGCCTCCATCTCCACTGTATACTGCACGGTGCTTGCGGGTCATCTGCTCGTCTTCCTCATATCCATCTACCTCCTCCAGCTGCTCCTGCTCCTCTCTCTTGTCACCTGGGTAGAAAATCCACTCATTTCACCAGACAACTTGCTTCTCAGCCTCCATGTCCTCCTCCTCCTCCATTTCAGTCCCACGGACTCATGTGGCCGCGAGATGTAGTCCCACATCTCCAGTCCCCTGCCAGACAGATTTTTTCAGCATCTGTTCAGGACATGAAGCAGTGGGAATGACGTTTACATCCCGTAGTCCTGGCGACTGACAAATAACGTGGCCTCCTCGAATGGCCTCTACAAATGGCAGTTGTCACGCATGTGCTGACACTGGCTGACATCAATGTTACACAGGGTAGTACTCCTGTCCGAATGTATATTCAAAAAATCGTTACTGGGCTTTCTCTGTTCATACAGTCGGTCCAACATGTGCAGGCTGGAATTCCAACGGGTGGAAACATCGCATATCAGAGTGTGTTGGGGGAGGCCGTTCTGCCGCTGCAACTCGAGAGGGTGTTCCTGGCTTTGTAGGAATGGATAAAGTGCATGCACAGTTTACCTCGGCCATTTCAGAATCTTCTGAAGATCTGTGGAAGACTTCAGGAACCTTTTCACACCAGATTAAAAACACATGCCCCCTGCAGGGCGCATGGACCATCCCCCCTCGCTGCAGCGCGGACACCGTGTTACTCCCATTGTCCGTCACCATGGTTCCGATTTGCAGTTGGCGCGGAGAAAGCCACACATCGATTTCTTGCTGCATGACGCGGAGCAGTTCCTCCCCTGTGTGACTTGTTCGCCGAGGCAAGCCAGGTGTAGAACTGCGTGACACCGCTGTGCCCTACACATGTGGTATGATGGAGCAGTACTTGTGGAGGCTGAGATGGTGGTGTGAGGAGGAGGAGGAGGCGGACATTGGCGCAGGAGCCGCAGTTTGACGAAGCGGCGTCTCCTGTCCAAGTTGTTGGTGTGCCTGGGCAGGAAGCACATTCACCCAGTGGGCCGTAAAGGACATGTACTGGCCCTGACCGTAGTTACAGCTCCTGACGTCCGCGCTGCCGTGCACCTTGGAACAAACCGATAAGCTTAAGGACTGGCCCACCTTTCTGTTCTACATATTTATGAAGTGCTGGTACTGCCTTTTTGGAAAAAAATTACGGCTTGGAACTCTCCATCTCGGCTCGGCACAAGCCATTAGTTCTCTGATAGGTGCAGAGTCCAACCATTTGGAAAGGGAGGGACTGCAGTACCAACAACTTGGACAGGAGCACGGTCAGTTGCTGAAACCTTAGGATGGTTTGGACGCATACTGTTGTCTCTTTGCAATCGCCTCGCTGAAGGGACTGCTGGCGCCATGAGTAGCAAAGGAGCAGGAGCATCTGGACCGGGAGATGATGTCAAAGAGAAACAGCTCCTTCTGCAGAGGTGGTGGAGCCTTGACTGGCTGCAATGGCATGCGTGCCATCTGCGGCTGCGGGCTCGGCGCAGGATGGACCACCACATCTGAGCCACGTTTCTCCAGGCACCGGATGGTGACGCTGCATGTTTTTGACCAGGGCCGTGGTGCCAACGTTAGCTCCCTGGCCACGCTTCACTTTCTGCCTTACAGATTCTACATATACCATAGTCGGCTCCTCCGGTGTCTTAGCAAAGAACTGCCACACCGCCGAGTAGCTGATTTTACCGCCAACGCTCAGCACTGAGTGACTACTACCGCGCTGCCTCGCTGAGCCCCTGTGCCGCTACTTTCTTGGACCTGCGAAGCGGGTTTTCTACCCCGTGGCCGCTTGGCTCCCGACCTCACACTGCTGCTACCCTGCTGACTCACGGCCACACAACCCACTTGCTGGCTGCGCCGCTGCCTGACGCGCAAGCTGACGCCCTCTTCTCCTGACGATGATGAAGCCCTTGCTTCACCCGGCTCCCAAGTGCGGTCGGCTACATCATCATCAATTTGTGTTTCATCGTCACTGCTGTCCTCATCACCGGTCTTGGTATGCAGAGGCTGACCCCTCACAACATGACCTCCCATGCCACTCTCCACATCTATACTTTGCCGCCTACTGCAAGAAGCAGGGGATATTGGCCCCATTTCTTCGCTGCCAAGTAGCTGCTGATGCCCTCTCGCTATATAGTGGCGCTGAGCCCAGACCACATTGTAGATCTCTGGCTGAGGGAACCGGATGGGACA
The DNA here is from genome assembly GCA_025379985.1 of Phyllomedusa bahiana. Classification (NCBI taxonomy): domain Eukaryota; kingdom Metazoa; phylum Chordata; class Amphibia; order Anura; family Hylidae; genus Phyllomedusa; species Phyllomedusa bahiana. The sequence goes on along the minus strand of JAODAL010070468.1, from coordinate 13,352 downwards.
GAGGCGGGTTGAGGACAGGTGAGGCGTGACCCTACTCCCGGGCCATGCAACTAAGGGTTGTGTCTGACGTTCCCACCGACTCTTGCTGGGTTGTCAGATGTCATCTGGGAGGAAGTGGATGACCTAGTCAACCAATCAAGAACCCTTGGGTTGCTAGTCAGCACACGGCCGCTAGATGACACGGCAGTTGTGGGCCTCACCGAGTGACCCCTGCTGCGACGTCCCCTTGCTGTGCTGCGACCTGGGCCTTCTCAGGAAAGTTTGTGCCACTGCCACTCGCAGGTGAAGAGCCTGCCACCTCTCTGTCTGACATACTGTTTGTTCTAAAATGTACAGACACTGTTTGATGAAGATATCTGTATATGATAAATACACACCCTGTATTTGACTCCAAATGAACACCATAACAAGCTTGGGTAACCCTTGGACATAAATGCGCTCCACAAAATGGGCAGGAAAAAATTGACTTGTATGTGCGTTTAAAAACTCTGTGTATTTTACTGACTGTAAAAGCACAAACAGGCTTAAGTAACCGTCGGTTATGAATTATGCTACAGGAAAAATTGTATTTTTTGGCAGTGATAAGACGGTTTATTTTTGTAACCAACAGCTGATAAAACAACACTTTATTAACCCTGGATGGAAATTGTGCAAAGAATTGAGCAGCACAAACTACTAGCTTTGTATTGTGTTACAATGGCGTATTTTTTAACGCTACACAACAAAGAGAAATAATTGTAATTAACCTTCGCTTGTGAATTATTGCTTCAGGGAAAATTGGTAATTTTTGGTCGGTAGAACAAGACGGTTTCTTGGAGTCATCACAGCAGAAAAACAACGCTTAATTAACCATGTATGTAAATTGCGCAAAAAGAATTGAGCAGCACAAACATACGTAGTTTTTAGAGTGTACAATGGCGTATTTTTTACGCTACACAACAAAGAGAAAAAAATTGTAATTAACCTGTCGCTCGTCGAATTATGCAACAGGAAAAATTTATTTTTTGGCGGTGAAAAGATGGTTTCTTGGAGTTACCACAGCAGAAAACAACGCTTAATAACCTGGATGTAAATTGTGCAAATGGAATTGAGGCGCCACAAACTACTAGCTTTGTAGAGTGTACAATGGCATATTTTTTCGCTACACAACAAGAGAAAAAAATTGTAATTAACCTTCGCTTGTGAATTATGCTTATCTGGTAAAATTGTATTTTTAGGCGGTGAAAAGCCGGTTTCTTGGAGTTACCACAGAGTACAAAACACACGCTTAATAACCCCTGGGATGTTAAAATTGGCAAAAGAATGAGCAAGCCAACAAAAACTACTCACTTTGTTGCGTGTTACAATGGCGTATTTTTTATGGCTACACAACAAGTAGGACAAAATTTGTAAGTAACCTTCACTTGTGAATTATGCTTAAGGAAAATTGTATTTTTTGGCGGTGAATAAGACGGTTTATTTGTCACCCAGGTAGAAAAACAACGCTTAAATTAACCCCTGGATGTAAATGGTGCAATGAATTGAGCAGCAAACTAATATCTTTGTAGCGTTTTACAATGGCGTATTTTTTTTTTTTCAAATTCAAACCATCTTTATTTTGATAGCAAAAAACTTGAAAGTACAAAGTCACTTATTGCACTACCACAGTCATCAGAATGCAGTGGATACATAAAATAAGAATGGGTACAGAGTTACATTTCCCCCCCCCTGACCCATCCCAACCGTGGGCAAACGCAAATGTCAGAGAAGATTGAGACACTGCAAGGTGGTTATATCATAGACAACTTTCTAAAAAAGATTGGGCGATGGCATGCAAGCTTCCCGCAAAAGGAAGCCGTTGCCTGGAGAAATCATACGATGACCTCTTATACAAGCCTTAAGAAAAAACAGGGAAAAAATAAAATAAGAAGAAAAGAAAGGGGACCAAAAGAAATGGGGACAAGGTAACGAATGCAAACGAGGGTACCACTTGAGAACAGCTGGTCGACAGGGCGCACCCCACCTACTTAAGAAAAAAAAAGGAAAGATCGCTAGGAGCCATCCATCCCTCCACTAATTCTTCAGCTCTCCAGGTGTCTTCCACATCCTTGCCTGTGGGCAAATTCCTGAGGCATGGGTAAGATAGAGCTCCGTTTCACTAATGGAAATCCAGTCCTTCCCAGACACTCAAATTCGGCTATTAGACAAAGGGGAATTCAGATCTTGAAACTCTCCATCCAAGCGCTGAAGGACATGGACCTCAGGATCCAGTCCGATATGGTTGGCGGCTGTCGGTGGAAAGCCAAAGTTAGGGATGAGTATCTTGGCAGGAAGATCTGAAAACATCACCAGATGTGACTTAAGAAGCAATGGGTAAAGGGATATCAAACAGCAGGCACAGTGCTGGGTCGCCCCGGGAGGCTTAATCCCCGTGATGTGTTGGATTAAGTTCAAGACCCCGACCCAGAAAGGTTGCAGAGCTGGGCAGCTCCACCATACGTGGGGTCATAGTACCCTCTCCTGTACCACATCTCAACAGATGCAGCGCACTGGACGCCGGGGAGAGTGAATTAAGAAGTGCTGGCACCCGGGGTACCACTTAGTAACATATTTTATAGGTTGACGCTCGTGGGCCATGGATGACACCGAGGATCTGTGGAAAAGCTGGAAGGCTTTGGACTACACCTCTTCCGAGAGGACGGTGCCGGAGTTCCCTCTCCCAACCGTGCTTGGTAACGGCGCTTGTCGCAGGGATCCCCGAGAGGCGAGAATAAGCCTATTACATGCCTGAGAGAGCCCTTTCTTCATCTGAGTATCTACCATGGAACCACAGCTCAAAGGTGGTAAGAGGTCTATTGCACCACGGACTCTGTGTTCTTTTCCATCCTAGCATACAGGCTGCCGCAGTGGTAATTGTGAACCCTTGCAAAAACACGCCGGGTTTCGTCGGCGCCTACCAGACTATCATACTCCCTCAATTCACCTGACTCAAGGACCTGTCGAGAAACCACAGGCACCCGTGCTGATCCCAGCAAAGCGAAAGTCAGCGCCTGGAGCTGAGAGAGCTCGGGACATTCAGGGTATTGCCAAGCAGTGGTGGTGCCCCTGGACCGCCCTCGTCAAACAGACCACAACATGGACAGCGTATGACCTATAATTAGGACCGGAGGTCTGGGTAGCAGCGGGGACGCGTGCTATCAAAACACGAGTGTTATATGAGCGCGATAGCCTATGGCAAGGCTGCGGTTGGGGCCCCATTTATCAGGGTCTCCAGCCTCACCCAGAGTTGGGAAGCGCCTCCTTGAAGGAATTCCAGGGTTCTCACCGCCACAGCAGCCGTAATAATAGGCTTTGAATACCGTAAGAGAGTCCCCCCTCTGCTTTGGGCCTGAGTAAGGGTGGATTTCGCTATCCTTGGTTTGCCCCTTGCCCATACAAATTTTGAGGATTATCTTCCGAAGGTCTCTAAAATAGGGGCTAGGGAGAAGGATGGGGATTGCCTGGAAACTGAGTTACAACAGCTTGGGTTAGGTATTCATCTTCAGAATATTTATTCCGCCCAATACACGAAAAATCTTTGTTGTTCCTTTTAATAAATATGCGAATCCTGGCTAGAAGGGGAGCGAATTGAGATTCAAAAGATTTTGTCTGGGTTTGAGGACTGTGGACCCCCAAGTACTTGAAAAGAAGACTCATCCCATGAGAGGGGAAGGATGTTCTCAGCGAGTTTCAGGATAGGGTCGTGGAATATTGAAGCCCATAGCATAGCTCTTGACATGTTTATCTTATGATTACTATACAGGGCTATTTTCGTCTAATATCTCCAATTACTCTCGGGAGGGAGGATGTGGGGTTCCCAAGGACACAGAGTAGAACGTCAGCAAATGTCCAGCCAATTTGGAACTGATGCTCACGGACCCGGATTTCCCTCCACCCGGGGGTCGTTCCGGAAGCGCTCCAGCAAAGGTGTCTCCATAGCCACAAAAGTATAGGTTGGGGGAAAGAGGACATCCCTGTCTGGTGCCATTTCTGATTGTCAGGGAGTGGACAAGGTTCCATTAATCATGATTTGAGGCCTGAGGCGAGGTATATAAGGCCTTTACCTTTCCTTGCATAATCGGGCCAATCCAGAGACTCTATCAATCCGCTCAAGAAGGGCCAAGACTACTCTATCAAATGCCTTCTCCGCGTCCAGGGCCAGGAGGAGGCAGGGGTTTTCTGAAGGCGAACTGGTGGTATCAGGGAGAATGTCCTTAAGGAGTGTTATCCCTCGCCTCTTGGTCAAAGGCCACAAATCCCACTTGATCCGGTGTGAATATGGTAGAGAGGAGAGAGGTTGAGTTGAGCGCCAGGCAAATTAGCGAAAATCTTCGCATCCGTTGTTGATAAGCGATTATGGGGCCGATTATTATGGCACTGAGATGGGATCCTTCCATCTTGGAATCACACAATATGGCCCTCAGGAGGCCGGATCAAAAGGGGATCCCATGGAGACCATATTAAAGCCCGGAGGAGAGGCTGGGACAATTCCGCAGAATGAGTTTGTAGAAAAGAGCTGTAACCCATCGGACCTGGACTTTTGCCAGAATGGGAGGGGATGTAATGGCTGCAAGCCAACTCCTCCTGGGAAAAGGGTTCTTCAGGGTGGCGAGGGAATCCTCGGGAGTGGGGGATAGGGAGTTTTAGCCTAATTTTACTCACGGAGTGATTCCCCTAGTGCACTCACCTCAGGGAGATTATAGAGCGAGATGATAGTCCTGGAAGACCCTCAAGATCTCGTTTGTTATGTGGACAATCGTCCTCCCGGTGTCTTTATGGAAGGGGACAAAATAGGGCGGCTCTCTTATCCTAACGTTGCCGGGCCAAGAACTTGCCCGGCTTGTTACACAGGAATTGAATGCAGCTAGAACAGAGCTGTCTGTATCTTTTATGCTCGATGTTCCATAAGCTGAAGAATTGTCATGACGTGTTGGATCATGGCTCTAAGGTCCGTTCACGACCCGAAGTCTTATGAGACGCCTCTAATGCGGGCTAAGCGAGTTCAAGAGGGCTGCAACTTCGCGCAGCTTCTCTCTTGAGGCGCGCCCATGCTTAATTAGGACACCTCTGAGAGTGCTACATCAACTCTCCATTGGACCTGCGGGGAAGCGGGGGTCATCAGAGTGAACTGATTTAAATGAGTCGTACAGTTTCTGAAGGTCCTGGAGACATAGGGAATCGACAGAAGTGTGTGACTCATTCAGTTTCCAAGTTGAACCCTGGTCTGGTGTAATGAGGGGGCTAATATCGCAGTGCACTGGGCATGGTCGAGTGGAGGCGCTGCCCTCGAGGCCGTCACCACCAGCGAAGCAGGGAATGCTGCGGTTGGATATAGTCTATGCGGGAGTAAGAGTTGTCGAGGGTAGGAATAGAAGTGGAAGTTCCAGTCACCTGGGTGCAGCAACCTCCAAACGGTCCATCAGCTGATGTCATGGAGCAGCTTTTTCTACTCTGTTTAAGTGTGCCGGGGTTGGAGGTTATCGTTGAGTGCACAGACGAGTGTTAGGGACGGGTGAGCGCCAATTTAAATCCCCCCCCAGTATGATCTGACCCTGGGCCAATGCAGTAGGGGATCCAATGTTTTAGCGAAGGTAGGTTTGGTGGCCTGATTTCGGTATTTATATGTTTTGCCAGTGTAAGAATCTGCACTTGGAGAGATATAGTGACAACCAAAGGCCTGGCATCCTATCCGATAGGTGTCTAACACCGAACAGGAAGCGATTTTGTGAAAGAAGAAGATTGACACTCCTTGACTTTGCTTGGAAGAAATACTGTTATGGCACCAGGACTGGGAAATACCTGTTACGGGGAAGGATTGATTGCGAATAAATGGAGATGGGTTTCAGGAGAAAGAGAATGTGCGTTCTCGGTTTATGGAGTGATAGAGGTACCTGCTCGACCTTTTTTCGGGTGTGGACGTTTATTCCCTTAATGTTAAGGGACGTAAGGCGTTAGATTCGCCATAACGATTATTGAAGGGTGCATATAAAGGGTCACCGACGTCCCCGTTATGGTGGAGGGGGGCAGCGCTCCGCCAAGCCAGTCAAAAGGTAGTGTCGGTTCCAACAGTCAAGAAACTTTCATATATCAAAAAACAAAGCTAACAAAATCACGGCCAAATATTAACAATGCTGATATATTACTTGCCATTAACCCAGGCATGTTACTAAGGGTTACCCTTAATCGGAGGGGTTTCTCCCCACGGTAACCATAAGGAGAGGCAAGTTCAGAGTGAGAGAGAGTACAGGGAGGAAACAGGGAACCAACCACCACGCTAAGGAGCGCAGAGAGGACCGCCCCCCCCCAGAGGCCCACTCAACACACTCGGGCAAGGAGCGGCCCCCCCCCCCCGGACCCGCCCAGAGAAAGGAAAGAAAGGGGCAGGTTGGCAGGAAGGGGAATGAGAGGACAAGGTTATGGGCAGAGGGAAAGGTCGGAAGGGGAGGGGGTCCCACCTCTATCAGGTCCAAAGGGCAGATAAGAGTATGCAATATTATAATCATATTCGATTTGTAAAAATGAATGCAAAACACCACTGATGGACTGAGAGGGTCTCCACCACTCTCCACGGGCTGTCAAGGTCGACCCGTCCGGCAAGGACCTGGACCAGGGACCACCGCCACAAAAAAAAAAAAAAAAAAAAAAACAATAGAGTGGAGATGAGGAAGAGAAAAAAAAAAAAAAAAAAAAAAAAAAAAAAAAATATAAAAACAGGAGCGCGAGGTCCCAGGATCGAAAAGTTCAGGAGTCCGCTCCCCCAGGGGACGGGGGAGACCCAATCAGTGTAAGAAACACAAGGCATACATATTCAAGAAATTGAACCGGTGACTTGGTTCCGCGGAGCAAGGAACCTCAGCAGATGCGGTGTCTCGGATTTGGCGGCTGGCTGGTCAGGGCTGTTCGGGCGGGTCGGCGGGCCTCTGAGGACTAAGAAGAAGATCCTGACACCAGGTGGGTGCCTAGTCTTGTGGTTAACACCGTAGCTGTGGCAGGTCATTGACGGAGTCCATGGAGATAGCAGAGGCCAATCTGGATGGGTAACTCCGGCTTTTGCTTTGGTCGAGATAAAACGATGGGTTAGTCACCCCATAGTGCGGCATGTTGAGCGTTTGTCAGGGTGAATAACCTGACAGTGAGAAGGGCGAAGCCCCACCTTTCGATATTTGTTTCGATTGTGTGCCGCTAGCAGGGGCTCTAAGTGCGCTTCATGCGCACAGTGTGCGCGGGACAGGTCAGGAAACAGATGCAAGAGGAATCCTCAAATTATATCCGCTGCATCAATCGGGGCCTGCGCATAAGTTCCTCTTGATTCGTAAAGTGGGTGGATTCATAACAGATGAAGTCCCTTGGGGTTAGATGGTTCAGTGCTCTTGCGGGCGCACGTGCTTATGGGCTTCTGTTCGAATTACCAGCGAATGTTCCTTAGGGAACGTTTTAGTTGGTAGACTTGTGTGCGGAGACCCAGAATGAAGTTGAAACAACCTAGTTAAGTGGAAGTGAGCTCGCCCTGCTTGACGACTCGCAGGCCTAGCCTGCGTTGTTGCGTCGACTGCGGTTTTCACTAATCTCATAAGATGCGAGGCAAGTTGGGTGATGTTGTGCAGCTGTCCGAAACTGAAGATTGTAGAGAGGAGGATTATAGAGCGGTCGTTGATTTCTATGAGCTATATCCAGCTGGTGGAACTCGAAATTGTAGATCTGCCAGTTGGATTGGACGGGCGGAGCTCCTTTCTCCAGGATTGTTGCATTTCATCGCGCAAAAGGACTGGTAGATCTTGTTTGACGGGCAGAAAAGAGAGCAGAGCACGCAGCTCGGGGTGAGCCTCCAGTGCAAGTGCAGCATCTTCAGGAGGAAGGAGACCTGGCGACTGAGTTTGGGGCAGATCCGATGGGCCCCGGCGAGGGGATGGTTGAGACCTGGATTCAGTGCCCTGGCAGTTGGGGGCTGTTTACCAGTGGAGGAGTTGGGGATTAGGATGGCCTCAGTCGCTGGATTGTGATGGACTGTCAGAGCGGATATAGGCGCTTCCTGGGGGGTCCAACGGGGTCAGAGCAGCAGGGGAGCCCGCATAGTCAAGGGCCAGAGGCGTAGAGTGTAAACCAACACCTCCTCCCCCCGAGCCCGCCGCCTGCCCAAGCCACGTTGGATGGCCCCTCGAAGCCTGCACCCATAGGGCTCTCCTGCAGAGAGGGGCTGGAGATTGCAATGGTGGAGTCCCATAAATAGCTGACACTGGGCTACTTCTGGGCTGTGATAACTGTAGGCTCCATTGGGAGCGAGAAAACCGCGAGTGCTGGTCCCCTCAGCTCCTTGCCTGTGGCTGGTGAGCCAGGTTTGAGCTACCCTTGGGCGGCATCCGTCCCTCCTGGGCAGTAGATAGGTGGTAGGCGGGGGTAGCGGCTTGTGGGCTTTTTCTGATTGGGCCAGGAGGAGTCCAGTGCGGGCCCGGGTCCTGATGGCGCTCTGCACCACCAGTTAGGGCCAGGATCTCGATGGTGCTCCTGTGTCCCGTGAGGCCTTCAGATGCCCAGTTTATAGAGCGGCCCCAGGGGGAGAGTGAGAGGACCCGATCACCATGCAGTGGTGGATGGGCGGAGTTGAGAGGAAGGATGGGACGCTGTGTGCCTCCAGACAGCTCAGCCGCCTGGATCTGGTGGCACCACGGGAGCCGAGGTTTCTCCCTGGCCAGCGGGGGAGCCGCCTTCCCCTCCCGCAACGACCTGATGGATGTGCGGCCTCTGGGTTGGGGCGCAGCGCGCCTGCGCCAGCACCGGGCCGGCATCCGGACATCAGAGGTCGGTGGTCTCCGGTCCCTGGGTGCAGGCCTGTCTGCTTTCAGCCTCCGCGTTGCACCGCGTCCCAACAGGTATGCGGGCGTCCGTGCCGCCGTGCTGCTCGTCGAAAGGTGGAAGTATGGCCCGATGGTGTCGCTGACGCGAGAGGTTGGGCGGCCCGCCCCGGCGTGATCTTCTGGCCCGGAGCGGCCAAGATGGCGCCGGTGATCCGCGGAGCTGGGAAGGGTCGTTCCATCCTAGGTGCTGCGAGGGGGGCAAAATAGTTAGGAGATGGAGAGCCCCGACGGGTCCTGAGAATGCTCCGGGGAAGCAAAGGGTGCCTTCTTATTACGGTTTTTGCCATGATGAAGGTCCTAGAGATGTAGTATAAATGTGGGCCTCTGGAGGAGCTCTCGTCCCACACGTGCTCGCTCCCTCATGCCTGGCCACGCCCCTACAATGGCGTATTTTTTACGCTACACAACAAGAGAAAAAATTTTAATTAACCTTCGCTGTGAATTTGCTACAGAAAAAATTGTATTTTTTGACGGCTTGAAAAAGACGGTTCTTGGAGTCACCAAGCAGAAAACAATGCTTAAATTAATCCCTGGATGTAAATTGCACAAAAAGAATTGAGCAGCACAAAACTTACTAGTTGTTGTAGCGTGTTAACATTGGCTTATCTTTTTACGCTACACAACAAGAGAAAAAATTGTATTAACCTTGCTTGTGTTTTTATGCTACAGGAAAATTGTATTTTTTAGCGGTGAAAAAACGGTTTTTTGGGAGTCACCACAGCGAAAAACAACGTTTAATTTAACCCCTGATGTAAATGGCAAAAGAATTGAAAACCAAAAATAAATGGTATTTGTATTGTAAAAAGCTGTTTTTTAAATGAATACAAAAGGAACTGTTGAAACCCTCTTGGGGTATTCAATGGGGCTGTGACAGATTGCATTAAATTTTGCAGCTGCAGTGGGCGCACACTGGGGCTTTAGATCCAATCCCCCCAAAAAAACAAATAGAACATTAGGGAAGCAGTTTTTTGGGCAAGTGAGGAAAACCCCCCAAAAAACGTGTTTTAAAAATCGTTTTCAGTAAGAGCTACACAATGCCCCGCAGCCCCTTCCTGCAGTACAGTGGGGGAAGTATGAGCTCCCACGTCGCGCCCGGGCTTTTATAGGCGGGGTGCGTCCCGAATCCCCCCCGGTCTCTGATTGGCTTCAACCTGCACATGTCATGCGGGTATGCCCTTTTCCTTCCCGAGTTTTTGCCCCGTAACCCATGGCTCGCCCGCCATTTTATCATGAAAAGCACGTTCGTTTACTCGAAGTACCCCCAAAATTTGACTTCGTTTGAAACCCAAAATTTTTAAATTCTAAAGATTTCCACTTTGTTGAAACGATTCGCCCCTTGGTCATGATAATACTAGGATAATCTGCAACCCCCGATTGAGACCCCGGGGTTTTTTAATATGTATTAGTTTGAGATTTTACATTTAGTTATATAATTTTTTATTTAAATTTTAACTTTAAAATTTTAAAAATTTTTTTATAAATTTTATTAATTTTTTTATTTTTGTTATATTTTTTAACAACTAGATTTATTTTAGCTCATATAATTTTAAAATTTAATTGTATATTATTTAATTTTATATTATTTAATTTAATATACCATATTTTTCGAACTGTAAAACTATGTCTCCACAGCACTGGTTTTTGGTAATATTTTTAAGCAGATTCAGTATTTAAAATTTGCAAAAATCCAACTGTAGCCAGTACCCATAGATTGCAATAGAAAATCCGAGCTGTAGTCTACACAGTACGGATTTTCTATTGTCGGATTTCTAACCGCGGGTTTTTATAGAACATGTTCTTTTAATCGCTGTATTTGGTAGACTCTTGTACAGTTCAATATACTGGGCTGGCCAAAATCCGAAAACTGACTGCGATTTTTGGCGCTAATTAGAGTCGAATTTCTCAAAAATTTCTCAAAAATTTGATTTGGTAAAATTCTTTTTGACCCAAATTTATTTGCGGCGAATCGAGTTAAAAACAGCTACTTCCTGGTTGCAGAGAGCCTGTAGGGTGTTGTAGAATATTGTACCATGCTCAAATATGCATATTGAGTTTGGTCTTCATACAATGCTGTGTTTTAGTATGACACGCAGATGACAGGCGCCGGTACTAGAATCGCTTCACTCTTCACTTCTCTGGTTAGTTACAGGGGCAAAACTGACCAAATGACTGAAGTGGGAAAGCAGCCTGACAAGTTAATGTCAGCGGCAGCTGGAAAGAACCGAGCGGAGGGCTAAGATCCTATAATAATAATAACAACAATAATCTTTATGTATATATAGTGCCATCAAATTCCGCAGCACTTTACAATATAGAGGGTATAAGCACAGATAAGCCAGACATTACATTTAAAAAAGCTATTACAAATCAGACATGAGGTGTGGCCCTTTGCAAAGCTTACAATCTTTTACGGTGTATTGGGAAAAAAAGGGAGAAGTGTTTGGTTTAAAATGGTCCAACCATGTTACATAAAAGGGGGAAACAAAAAAAGTGGTGAACCTGCCATCGAAACCCATACATCTATATACAATATGTGTGCAGGTGGAAAGTGCGGAAAGTGTTGTTTTGTGGACGAATTTGGGGGGTTAACTTGGGGATTTTGGTGGCTTGTCTAAAAGACGAATTTTCAGAGCCACTTAAAACTGTGAGGGTTGTTAGTGTGCCTGAAAATGGGGTAAAAAAACCAATGGTAGGTTCCTGGAGGGGCACAGGTTTGAGCACATTAAGGGGAATCACGCAAGAGTCCCCCCACAGGCCGCAGCTTCCGGGTCTGTGCGGCCTTGTGTTGACCAAAAAAAGGGTTCATCCACTTTCTCCAGATGACCCCTGAAAACCCCCCGGTAGTCTTTGCCCCGTAAGACACAACCTTTATTGGCTTGGGGAAAGGTCAGGGGCCCTCACCCCCCTAACCCACCTCGGTTCCATTCGCTTCCCACAGCCAGAGAATACTATGTCTTTTTCCCTCAGCGCACTATACAGTGAGGGGGAAATTTTGGGAAGGGGGCACAAAAAGGGGGGAAAAGACATCCTGCTTCTTGAGAAGAGGCAAGTATGATGAGGAGATGGCTGGCCCGGGTTTGTTGCGAAAGGGTCAGGTTCTGTACAGGGGGCCCCATTGAAGGCGGCGGTGAAGGAAAACCTAATAATGTAGCCGATCACACGGGGGTGGGTGAAACAAGCAAGGCTTTTGACAAGGTTTTTGGTGCCCCTACTTAAAAAAAGGGATAAAGTGCCCCCCCAAATGGGAAAATTAGCCCCTCAAAAAAACCCCCCTTGCGATTTTTTTAGCCTGGAATGAAGCAGCGCCTTAGGCGGTCACCTACCTTTGACTATCCATTGTCTCGGCTCTGGAGCAATGGCTTCATCATCATCATTGGGAGGGGCGACGTTATTTTTCAGTCGCAGGATACGGGATGAATAAGTCATTCCCCTGCTTCATGTCTTGGGAAAAGAGCTGCAAAATCTGCTGGTCAGGAGATGGAGATATGGGAACTTTAACTCTGGGCCCCATGAGTCCGGGGAGGGCTTGAACTTCAGGGAAAAGGGGGAAGAACTGGAACACAAGCAGTGTCTGGCCCAAAAGAGTGGGGTTTTTTTTTCAGGTGAAGGAGAGGACAGAAGCAGCCCTGGTTAGGAAGACAAGGCAGTTGATTAGACACTCCATGGCAGTTACAGTGGATGGGGGGCAGGGAGTCCCCCCAGAGTTACTTGCGCAGAGGGGCCCCCCGCATGTGATTTGCCCCGGCTTTAGAGCTGAATTGTCACCACCCCCCAAAAGGTGAATTCTGGGTTTAACCCCTTGGGCCCTTTTTTCGGTCCCAAAATTGGCATTTTTTCACCCGCCAAGATAAGGGCCAAATCAAATACTATAGAGATTCCTATGCAGTCGTTTGGGCCCCTGCCCACTGCGCCCAAAATCCATGCTCTAGCAGGTCTTACTGGGTGGTTCATCACCACTCATGCCACGGCTTCACCACACCACTCACTGCCACGGCTGCTGTGGGGGGATGTGGGGTTAGGAGCAGTACCAGCTCCATCAGCAGCAACCTGAGTCTGGAGTTGTTCATGAGCAGCTTTCTTCACCCCCTAGTGATTTAAGTACCCCCCCAGGCAGCCGGAGCAGACCCTGGATTCTTATGGTACCCTTTCCCCAGCTATATTTAGCCCCCCACCCTCCCTTTTTCCACACATCTGCTGCCAGCTGTCCCTTTAACCCCCCACCATCTTTTCCGGGGTGGAATTGCCACCCTCCCCCCACTCTTCACTGGGGGATTACGTGGCCTTTGTGCTGCTGCCCCTCAACCTCCCCGGCCCCCCTGTGCTTGCGGGCTCTTTTGGGGGCCAATATGCGCTGCACCTTACAATCGTCATTTTCCCCTCGTGGCCTATCATGCTGCTGCCAAATGACCACTCTTTTAGTCAACCCCCGTGGTTTTCTAAAGCTGTTTCCACCCCCCCGCCACTCTAATTTTTAAAGTTTTG
>JAODAL010070467.1:0-15913 GCA_025379985.1 Phyllomedusa bahiana | reverse complement strand
TTAAAAATTTCAAACTTCCTAAATAGTGTTGTAAATACGTTAAGGGGTTAGTTTCTTAGTGGCATTATTTATGGGGGTTCAACATGCAGGCCCCTCAAAGCCACGTCAGAACGGGATTTTGGTCCCTAAAAAAATGTATATTGCAAATTTTCTGAAAATTGTGAGAATTACTACTAAATTTCTAAGCCCTCTAATGTCGTAAAAAAAAAAAAAAGACATTTAAAAAATGATGCCAACCTATAGTGGACATATGGTAGATGCTAGTTATAAAATATTTTGTGGTGAATAATTATCTGTCTTGCACGCAGAAATTTTGCAACTTTAAAAATCGCAAATTTTCCAAATTTTCATGAAAGTTTGATATTTTTCACAAACAAACAAGGATTGTATGGATAAAAATTTCTTTACTAAACTTAAAGCACAATGTGTCACGGGGGAAAACAATCTCTGAATCACATGGATAGGTAAAAGTGTCAAAAAGTTATTCCACATAAGGGAAACACATGTCAGATTTCAAAAATAGCTGGTGCGGGAAGGCCAAAACAGGCTGGTCCTTAAGGGGTTAAAGGAAATCATTGCCAATATTTATGTTTGCCCATTCAAACTAGATACTGATACTTATTCTTTTCTCTTTGCTGTTTTTATTTTCTGTTGTAGATTTTATTATTCAGTTTTCTGTATGTGTTTATGGTGCAGCCAGTTGCTTTTAACAGCATTTAGAGAGCTGCTTTACTGCAGCAATATGGACCATTGGATCCTGTGAACGGAAGCTGACTATTGACTTCTAAAAGAGAATTTCCTAGGCATGCTCTGTGACCTAAAGGGGAGGGGAGGAGATCAGCTGTAACCATCACCCTAGATAACACCCAGGTGTTATCTACACACTGGTGTCACCTTTCATTGTAATCTTGCCTGTGATGATAATGGGGAGACTGCTGAGAAGTGATCTATACAAAACAAAAGGAGTTCAGTATTTTTATTTAAAATACATATACAGTAACATGGAAAATATAAAAAAAATTCTTTAAAAATATGTTTAAAATAGATTTAAACAATACGTACCTCTCTGATGACACATAACTTTTTTCGAAAGTAATACAGGTTGTCACAGGTGTCCCTACGACCCTCCTTCCTGGTCGCAGACGCACCCATGAGCGGTGTCATGACCCGCATGTCGGGCCGCAGGCACGCTCGCTTCTCTGCCCAGTCCCGGCCTTACCTGTCCATGCTCCAGCTGACCTCTTTGCCTCCTGGCACATGCGTCCCCACTCCCTAGGGTGCGCTCGTGCTGGGACTGTTAAATTTGAAGGGCCAGCGCACCATTGATTTACTACCACAGGATGCAGTACCTATTTAAGCCTGCTCTTTCCTGATTCCTTTGCCCGATCTTTAGTGCTGTTAGCCTACTGAGAAAGCGTTCCCTGTGTTTTCTTAGTGTTACTGTGTACCGTACCATTTGCCTCTGTCCCTCGACCACGAACCTTTACCGCCTGTTCTGACCTTCCTGCCTGTCCCCGACTACAACTTTGCCTTTCAACTTCGTACCACGCTACACCTCGGCTGCCTCCACAAGCAAGTCGCGTCAGGGATAGCAACCTGGTAGGATTCCCGCCGCAGCAAGTTCATCCCGCTTTACAGCGAGCTCTGTTGTATACCGGGACCTACTTAGATTCCGCTCTCTGGCGTGGCTTATACCACCACTTGTGGTGGTCCAGAGGAGCCACTACTCCTGACTGTTCCACAGGTTAAACACAGTTAAAGGAAAAGTAGGGTCAAAACATCATCGTATGGAGTGGGACCAGTGTCTTACTAACATGGAGACGCATAGATTTGGATAGCAATGATAGACACAAAAAGGTGGGATATTCAAGACTAAATGAACACTTATTAAAGTTGATCTACTTTTTATTTCCGATGGCTCAGAGCAGTAAAAATAAATGGTTGTGAAAGTATACATGGCCTTTTAATTTAGCTCTGTGCTTTTTCTTGGCGTGTCCAGGAATTAGAAATTGATATAACTACTCCCCACACAAATTTCTATGTAATAGCCAGTCATTTACTGTCACAGTTACTTTATTAGTCATAAATAGATGGTAATAGTTCTACCCAACTTATTACCATCAGTGGGAATTGGGATAGAAAGAAGCACACAGTATACCCCCACCCCCTTCACAGCTATACTCCTTATGGAAAAGAATGCTCCAACCTTGGGCGACATGTATGAATCTCGCCGCGTCAGAGCGCACGTTTTCGCCAGATTTGAAGCGAAATTTGCGCCGAGGTGCGCTCATACATGCGGTGAAAAGTTCACCACACCTCGCCAGTGTGTGAGGTGCAGTGCGGGACTTAGGCGCAGAAGGACTGCGCCTAACATGTATTCCTATTCGAGACAGGTTGGAAAACAGCGAGAAATCATTAAACATGTTAGTAAAGGGCAAAAAGATTTGTCTTTCAAATGAATCAATGAATAAAGTGAAAAATCAAAGCTGTCTAAAAACTATTAAATGTCGTGAAAAAAGTGGAACATTTAAAATTAAAGTGAAAATATATAAGATCGCTCAAGAAATAAATCTCAGCTCCGTGCGGCATGGAGTATGAATCAAAAAAATAGTTTTTATTACGTGTAAAACATTATCTGAAAAATAGCTCAAACCTACTAAAAAATACATAAATAAAATCACTTGCCAAAAATCAAGAACGGCGCAACATCAGGAATTTGGATATTGAAAATTTCCGGGAAATACAGTAATTCAGATTCTGTAAGGTCTTCTCATTGGTTGGCAGAAACCAGCCAATCAACATAGGAGCGACAGTGAACCATTATAACCTATGGAGTAGTATTGACCAATCAAAAGAAAAGGTGGGACAATTCAAAATACAGTAAAAAAGGCATAAAAGAGCTGATTGGTTGAGCTAGCGGGGGATTGGCAATACCAGCCTATCAGAATAGGAGCGACAGTGAACCATTATAACCTATGGAGAAGTATTGACCAATCAAATGCAAAGGCGGGACCGTTCAAAATACAGTAAAAATATAGAAAAGAGCTGATTGGCTGAACCAGCGGGGGCTTGGCTATCCCAGCCAATCAGAGCGCGAGCTACTTTGTCCCACTGTAGTCAATGGAGAGATCGGGGCATTAAATCTCGGCTCTCAGCACCGTGCGGCATGGAGTAGGATTAAAAAAATCGTTTAAGTGTAAAACATTATCTGAAAAAGAGCTGAAACCTTCTATAAACCTAAATCAATCAAATCCCTAACAACGCGTTTGTCGCCGAGACCGGCGCTACATCAGGAATTGCGATATTATAAATTGCCGGTAAATATAGTAATTCAAATTCTTCTAGCTCTTCTCATTGGTCAGCATAAACAAGACAATAAGAATAGGAGCGACAGTGACTCATTATAACCTATGGAGAAGTATTGACCAATCAAATTAAAAAGGCGGGACAGTTCAAAATACAGTAAAAAAGGCAGAAAAGAGCTGATTGGGTTTGAGCCCAGGCGGGCAGATATGAATCCACCAATCATATGTAAGTGCGTCTATTTTGAGTGGAGCAAAAAAGGGCGCGATAGAAGGGCGCCCTAAAAGTTATTACTGTCCCATGGGAAATATTCTAGTAAATGTGATTGGGTTTTGGGGGGGAAAAAAAGGGCTCGTCCAGCTTAGCCAATCAGCGGGTGAGCTACTTATCTCATAGATTTCTATGGGGAAAAGAGATGCAGAGCGAGCTCTGTTTGTGATTGGCTAAGTTAAAAGAGGCGCGGTTATTTGGCCCAATGGGAGAGCGAGCAATGCTCTTATGGTTTTTTTAATGCAATCTATAATAAAACTGTACATGGCAGAAATCAAATGATTTAAGACTCACGAAGTTGTACCGATCTCCATATAAAATGAACAATAATATGGGGGGTAAACGAAAATAAACTAATGAATATGAATTCTATGAGTTCATTTTTATTTCTTTATTTTCGTTACACCCATATTATTGTTCATTGGCTAACGAAAATAAAGAAATAAAAATGAAGTCATTGAATTCATATTTATTAGTTTATTTTCGTTACCCCCCCTATTATTGTTCATTTTATATAGAGATCGGCACAACTTTGTGAGTCTTATCATTTGATTTCTGCCATATACAGTTTTATTATAAATTGCATTAGAAAACCCATAAGAGCGTCGCTCGCTCTCCCATTGGCCCAAATAACCGTGCCTCTTTTAACTTAGCCAATCACAAACAGAGCTCGCTCTGCATTTCTTTTCCCCATAGAACTCTAGAGATAAGTAGCTCACCAGCTGATTGGCTAAGCAGGAAAGAGCCCCTCTTCCCCCAACCCAATCACAGTACTTAGAATATTTCCCTAGTAATAACTTTTAGGACGCCCTTCTTGCTCCACTCAAAATAGACGCACTACATGATTGGTGGATTCATATCTGCCGCCTGGGCTCAACCAATCAGCTCTTTTCTGCCTTTTTTACTGTATTTTGAACTGTCCCTCCTTTTCATTTGATTGGTCAATACTTCTCCATAGCTTATAATGGTTCACTGTCGCTCCTATTCTGATTGGCTGGTTTCTGCCGACCAATGAGAAGAGCTTAAAGGAGTTGTCTCTCTTCAGAGTTTCAGAGAATGCATGAATGAAATACTCTGCCACTTCCTGGTTCAGACTGACTAATTTGCATAAGCTCCATGCTTGTACAGCTCTGTGCTCAGTTGTGCTTTCAGTTGCTAATTAGATCAGATTAGCTTCTCAAACTACTAACAGGACTTCTTATCTGATCCCCAAAACAAAAGCCCTAATTACAGTTCTGTTTATTTTACATAAATCAAGCTTTTTACTGCTAAGCAGCACAGGACACTGCCTTGACCTGTGTGATGATGTCACTTACTGTTATCTCATTGAACAAACAGCAGGGGGAGAATTGTTTACAGGTCTGTTACTGAGGGAACTGAAATAGCCAGGGAGGTCATAAATTCACTTGTATCTCCTTAGGGAAAACAGAGGAACAAAGCAATATATTTGGAAAATGTCTTTATTTTGTGTTCCCTACAATTTGAAAGCTATTCTTTGTAGCGAGACAACCCCTTTAAAGAATTTTAATTACTGTATTTCCCGGCAATTTACAATATCCCAATTCCTGATGTAGCGCTGGTCTCGGCGACAAACGCATTGTTAGGGATTTGATTGATTTATGTTTATAGAAGGTTTCAGCTCTTTTTCAGATAATATTTTACACTTAATAAAAAAGATTTTTTAATCATATTCCATGCCGCATGGCGCTGAGAGCCGAGATTTCATTGCCCCGATCTCTCCATTGACTACAATGGGACAAAGTAGCTCGCGCTCTGATTGGCCGGAATAGCTAAGCCCCCGCTAGCTCAACCAATCAACTCTTTTCTGCCTTTTTTACTGTATTTTGAACGGTCCTGCCTTTGCATTTGATTGGTCAACACTATTCCATAGGTTATAATGGGTCACTGTCGCTCCTATTCTGATTGGCTGGTTTTTGCCGACCAATGAGAAGAGCTTACAGAATTTGAATTACTGTATTTCCCGGCAATTTTCTATATCCCAATTCCTGATGTAGCGCCGGTCTTGATTTTTGGAAAGTGATTTTATTTTTTTTATTTTTTTTTACAAGGTTTGAGCTCTTTTTCTGATGTTTTACACGTAATAAAAACGTTTTTTTTTTTTATTCATACTCCATGCTTCTCGGAGCTCATAGCTGAGATGGATTTCTTTTGCGATCTTCTATATGTTTCCTCACATGTTACGTTCTCGCTTCATTTTGCCTCCTCCGGCTCATTTAGACCAACTTCAACTAAGTCTGCCTGTCGGAGCTGGCGAGCGCTGCAATGCGCCGCACTTTGCCGAGCCGCAATCATACATGCCTCAGAGTATTCGAATGTGCCGCGTCCCGCCCCAGAACGCCCACATCGCGCCCACAGCACGCCCCTTCATGTTAGGCGCATCCAAAAGTGGCGAAGGCGGTGCCTAACATCGCATCCCTGCGTCTGACAGTGGATTCGGATCGGTGAGGCGCCGTTTTCGCCGGAAAACAGGCGCAAATCCCGATCATACATGTCGCCCCTTGTGTCAGTCCATTGTTTGCTTTATTAAATGTAAATGCACACAATTATATAGTATTTAAAATTGTGTATTAAATGGATAAGAACATGGATCCAAACAAGGCAATATTAAATATCTTTCTTGAGAAGGACTTGACTTGAAGGGGTTTTGCCACAAAGTAAAATTGACGTGGGAAGTTTGTATTAAATAACAAACATTTTCACCATTCATTATTATTAAAAATTCTGCACCATTTTTGTTTTAGCTGCTCCTTTAGTGATCCATTGTTTGCAGCTCGTCTCCAGGGGATACGACCAGGGCTGAGAGCTCCTCACTCCTGGCCGCACATGCTCAGACATCATCTCTCCTCCAAGGAAGCTACTGAGTGTTCAAACCCCAGGTGCTGTCACTCTACTCCCGTCCTCTGTCCTCCTTAGTATTTAGTCAAACAGTGCAAATAAGTTAAAAAAAGGTTTGGTTTCTGCAGTCATTTGAACCGAGGACCCTTGTGCCTGGAGTCAAAAGTTTTATCTCTGAGCTACAGTGTAGCTACTTACAGTTCTCTACATAAACAGATCTTTCTTTGACTAATGAGAGGAAAGGCCTGGTGATGTTATCCTGCTGGGTCACATGATATGCAATTCAAACAAATCACACACGCCCCCTTCTGAGCAGACAGAGCTGAAGAGCTGGATGCAGGAGGTATGAAATGAGATTGTGGCAAAACCCCTTTAAACATCTTTGTCTAACAAATATGCTCCTAATGCTGAAGAAATCTTAAGAAATTTATTAAGAACCTTAAGAATAAGATCCTGGAAGACTCAATCCTCATCAGTAGAAATATCTAAAGGGTTGTTTAAAAATTTTAAACTGCTTGTCAGCTAAGGAGGATTATAAGTAGAAACAAAAAACGTACCTTGTAAACCCACTCGTTCCAGTGCTGTGGCCGGTCCTAGTGATCCTGGTCGATAACATCATCGTCTATTCTTCATGTGATCCTGAAGCCAAATAGAGTTCACAGCGGTCACAAGGGGCATATCCAAGAAAAAGAAAGCTGCAGGGTGTGACGGCTGTGGGTAGTGGATCCATTGGACCACCGGTAGCCAAGTCAGGGAGCGAAGTCTAAGGGGCCCCAGGTTTTCATCAGAGCCCAACGCAAGACAGGTTGGGCTTGCTCCCGCAAGAGACCCACAGGTCGCTACCCCTGACGCGACTTGCTTCTGGTTGCAACCGAGGTGTAGTGAAGTACAGAATCGTATGGCAGGCTTGTAGTTGGGGACAAACAGGAAGGTCAGGGAAGGTGTCAGGCAAAGGGTAGTGAAAGGATGGAGGCAGGAGGTGAGGAACACAGCAGAGGCAGACACACAAGAAACACTATCTAAGGCACCAAGGGCACATAGATACAGCAAGGGACAAGGGGACGAAGAAGGACTAAATAAGGTCACTGGTGCGCTGGCCCTTTAAATTTTACAGAGGCGGCGTACATGCTCTCTAGGAAATGAGGATGTTCACGCCTGCCGACAGGAGAGCAATGGGGAGCGAGGAGAGGTGAGTATGAGAGCCAGGACTGACAGTAACTGGTGTTCCCATGTCCGGAGCGGCAGGGAGAGAGACACAGGTGTGCCCGCGACCCGCAGTGCCAGAAGCAAGGACACCTATAACACAGGGTCATGTGAAAAATAAATGGTAACATCATCGGTTGGGATCACCAGGACCAACCATGTCTCTAATGAGCGGGTTTACAAGGTCAGTTTTTTTTTTTTCTATTTTTAATCATCCCCTAATTACTAATGAGCAGTTAAAAATTTTGGAATACCCCTTTAACGTCTAAGCTAATATTTTGGACTATGCAATAAAAAAAACAACATCAGAAAAAATATTCATCAGCACTCAAGATGTTTTTTATTGCACAGTAACATTAGCTTTTAACATGCCGATGTAGATTTGCATAGCAATGAAAGACACAAAATGGTAGGATATTCAAGACTATTAGTAAAATTTATAGATTTTTATTTAGGATGCGTCAGAGCAGTAAAAAGAAAGGGTTGTGAAGGTGTACATAGCCCTTTCATTTAGCTCTGTGCTTATTTTTGGCATTCCCAGGGATTAGAAACTGATGTAATCTACTCCCCACACAAATTCTGTAGTAATAACCATTCACAGTTACTTTATTAATCATAAAATAGGGAGGCAGATAACAGATAGTTACAGTTCTACCCAATGTATTACCATCATTGGTATTTGTAATAGAAAGAAGCAGACAAAGCCCCCCACCCACTCTGTAGTTAGATTTCTTACCGTAGAGAGAGCTCCAATCCTCTCTGGGCAGTTTGTACCTTAGTATAAAATGTAAAATTCACAAATACGGTAAATACACACAATGATACAGTCTTTAATTTGTTAATCAAATGGATAGACAAATAGATAAAAACAAACCAAAATGAAATATCCTTCTTGTGAAGGATGACAATTAGACACAAGTCTCTTCATTCAACAGATATGCCCCTCATGTTGAAAAATCTTACGAAGGAGAAAAATTATAATCTAGACCCATTGTCCTGCTATACATGACATTCTCAGTCTAAAGAATATTATCCATGTTTCAGAAAGAAGGCAATTTACTTAAAGGAGTTGTCTCCCTTCAGAGTTTCAGAGAATGCATGAATGAAATACTCTGTCACTTCCTAGTTCAGACTGACTAATTTGCATACAGCTTGTGCTTGTACAGCTCCATGCAGTGCTGTGCTTTCAGATGCTAATTAGATCAGATTAGCTTCTCAAACTACTAACAGGACTTCTTATCTGATCCCCAAAACAAAAGCCCTAATTACAGTTCTGTTTATTTTACATAAATCAAGCTTTTTACTGCTGAGCAGCACAGGACACTGCTGGGACCTGTGTGATGACATCACTCACTGTTATCTCATTGAACAAACAGCAGGGGGAGATTTGTTTACAGGTCAGTTACTGAGGGAACTGAAATAGCCAGGGAGGTCATAAATTCACTTGTATCTCCTTAGGGAAAACAGAGGAACAAAGCAATATATTTGTGTTCCCTACAATTTGAAAGCTATTCTTTGTAGCGAGACAACCCCTTTAAGTGAAAGACCATAAAAGAACCTTAACAGGACAAATTTTTATTTAGTTAACCATGACAAGACCAGTAGAGAAGCACGAGACATACATGTACTGTATGTATTCAATAGAATAGATTTTTTGATGTTTGCCATCCATATGGAATGGGGAATTGATATGCAATAAAGTACGACAGGTATATATAAGTTGAGGAGACCTCTTCCATGAGGGGCATTTTCCTTAAAGTGTGCTGCCTTCCGTCAGTCATGATTAAACTTTATCTTCCTGAAAACTCTGTCTCTCATAATTGGAATTTTACAACATTTTTAAAACTATTTTAACAGATTTGGGAAACGCCCCATATCACTGTCAGACAGTAGGGGTGACTTGTTTGAATGGGACTGTGCTAGTTTTTTGGCTAAAAAGACACCAGACTTCTGTCGCAACTCCATTCGTGCGCTCTATTTTTAACCAGTCGTACTCCAATATCAGGCGCATTAACAGAGCGTTCGCAGCACTTTGTAATGCGCCTGGCATCAGGGGGGGAGAGTGCGGGATATGTCTCACACTACAACCATACGAAGCTACAAATGTATGAGTTTTGAACAGAAAATCCAGGAGCATTACTGCTGGAACAGGTAGGCATTTTTAAAATGATTTACCTGATTTGAAGTTTTTTTGTAAAAAGGGAAACGCAAATCTTTTGAAAAGGGGGCTTTTTATGATTCAGGCGTATTCTAACTTTATTACGTGAAAAAAAAAAAGGGCCCCCTGGTTTCCCAAAGACAAAACATTTCCCCCTTTGGTGCACGAAAGTAAATTTAAACGGAGCACCTCCATTTCGCTCATCGGGCAGCTCCCGGCGGGGAAACCTCAATCCGACACAGCGGCCCAATAAGAAACTTTTTTTCATAACTTAGCAGCGGTAAAAATGTAAAAAAGCTGGCGTTTGGGCCAAACCGTTTTCAGCAATTGTGCCCTTTTTGGCTATTTAAAAATTTAATGACAGAATCATTTAAAAACAAGAGCCGGGCCAATGGAGTTTTCAGGTAGAGTGGGGCATGTGTTCTATAAAATCCTAGGGCTAAATTTTACATATGTTAGATGTTTTTAAATTTAAAGGTTTATAAAATACAGATCATTTTATAATTTATCCCAGTGGTACCCTTGTGCATTTTCAAAATAGGAAAAGCCCCCCTTTTTTGGGGCGTTTTTACTTACCAAATTTGCCCCCCTCAAGGGTTTTTTTGAATGGCTTCAATTGCATTAAAATCTAAAATTTGCTGTATTTTTGCCCCCTGATAAATTTTCTTAAATGCTTTGCAGTCCAGATTTTTGCCTGTATTTTTTTGTTTTTATTTAAAGTTCACCTATTCTATTTTTTTCCTTCCCGGATAGTACTTCCATGTACTTTTCCATATTGTGCACTCTATGATGTCCCCCACATGGTGGCTGTCCCCAAATTAAAAAAAATTTTTTTAAAAGATAATTTTTGGGTTTCGATGCTCGGGAATACATTTGTTTTTTTTGAAATTTTACAAAAATTGATCGTGCTCCACCCATGCAAAAACCCTTAGTGACGCCAGTTGTTGTACATCATTGGTATAAGGGCACTAGGTTTGACATTTCCCCCGTTTGCTCTTTGGGGACAATCCAAGCCTCTATCCAAATTTTCTCGATAAGGTAGGGTCTTGTCGAAAAATCCCTATATTTTTGTAAAACAATTTTTTTAAATTTCCTGAAAATCTGTGCTTTTCCCCTGGGAAAGGAAAACCCTTTGTTCTTCATTAAAATTGGGCCCCTTTTTTTGGGGCTTATCATTGAGTACGGGGTTTTTAAATTTTAGTTTGACCCTTTTTTTGGCCAAATGTCAAATTTTTTTTTTGGTGTGCCTCTCTAAAGCAGTTACTATTTTTTTTGTTTTTCCACTCCTAAAATCCGTTTCCAAAGTACAAGTACTTTTTGGCTCTGAGGTACTCCCCTAGGGAATTGCATTATTGCTTTGGTGAATGGCAACTGTTGGCCTTTGAAAATTTGTATTTCCAGCCCCGGTTTTTCGATATTGGGTATTTGTAATGCATTGCATTTGCAGATTGCCTTAAGGGGTGTCCAGAAAGGGGTTAAAAACTACTTTTTGCATTTATATGTAAATCTAGTTGAATTATTGGAATTATTTTACCCCCATAAAAAGCGGTATGAGCGCCACATTGCGACCCCAAATTAACAGGAGGTCGTCGATGTAGCGCCCATCTGGGAGCTAGAACCACAAAACAAAAACGATATTTAATGGTAGAAGACCCAGTTATACCTTTTTTATGGTGCCCAAGAACAAAGGGCAATTTCCCCCAATTTAAGACCATAATATCGGGTAATGGCTCACTTGGAAACGTTAAGTACAGGGTTACAAACATTTAAAACCCATTGTACGCAATAGCCCAGGATAATAAAAGCTCGAAAGAAGCCCTTAAAATATGCTAAAAAAAATGGCGGGCGGGGACTCACCTGGGGATGTGATGTTAAATCTTACCCCAGCCTACCACATGATTGGTTATCACAGTGATCATTTTTCCTTTAAAAAAAGATGAAAAATACAGTAAAAAAAAAACAAATCTTTATTTTTGGGCAATAGAATACCTGCTCAAAAATAATTATTTTAATTCTCTAATGAATTCTACTTACAACTAAATAGGGGCCCCCCTTTGGGGCTTCTTCGCCCTTCCCTGCCAATTACTTTTGGCATGTTGGGGGAAAACCAGCCTTTTAAGTCAAGATAACCCTTTGGGACTGCAATTTTTTGTATGGGGCTACATCCGACCTCCTTTTTAATTTGGGATCCGATGTGGCGCTCAACCGCTTTTTTTGGGGGGTACCAATTCCAATAGAGCAATCTACATTCCATATAACTGCAGTAAAGATAGTTTACCTTTTTTGGACATCCCCCTTAAGGCAATCTGCAAATGCAATGCATTCAATACCCAATAACGAAAAACCGGGGGGCCCGGAAAAACAATTCTCAAGGCCAACAGTTGCCATTCACCTTTAAAAATAATGCAATTCCCTAGGGGATACCTCAGGGCAAACGTACTTTGTACTTTGGAAAGGATTATCAGGGGGTGGAAAACAAAAGATATGACTGCTTCAGAGAGGCTTTAAACCCAAAAAAAATTTTCACTGGGGAAAAAAAGGGTTTAAATAAAAAACCAAAACCCCTTACTCAATGATAAGCCCAAAACAAGGGGGCAATTATAAGAAAAAACAAAGGGGTTTCCTTTACCCCGGGTATAGCAAATTTTCCGGAAATTAAAAAGGTTTTTTCTACAAAAATATAGGCATTTTTCGACAAAACCCTCCTTTTCTGAGATTTGGATAGAGGCATTGGGTGGTCCCAAAAGAGAAAAAAGGGGGAAATGTCATATCCCTAGTGCCCCCATACCTGATTCACACAAATGGCTGTCACTAAAAGGGGTTTTTTTGCATGTGGGGGGGCACGATGCAATTTGTTAATATTACAAAAAAGACAAATGTATTCCACGATGCATCGAACCAAAAATTATCATATAAGCAATTTTTGAATTGTGACAGCCACCAGTGGTGTACTTCATAAGGACAATATGTTGCAAAAAGTACATAGGAAATACTATCCGCAAGGTAAAAACTAATAGGGTGAACATTTAAATAATATCAGAAAGAATACAGGACAAACACTGGAGCGCAAAGCATTTTTATAGAAATTTTAGGGCAATACAGCAAATTTTTGATTTTATGCAATTGAATGCAATTTTTTCTAATTCAGCCTAGGATTGTTAAACACACTGCCCTACGTCATATCCAAAAAATCCCATTGGGCTGGTCTTGTTTTAAAAGATGTCTGTCATTAATTTTAAAGCCGTGACAAGGGGACAAGTTGCCTGAAAAGGGTTTGGCCAACGCCAGCTTTAATACATGTTTTTAACCCCTGCTAAGTTTATGAAATAAATTTTTTTATTGGGCCGCTGTTCGGATTTAGGTGTTTCCTTTCCCGGGGCTAGCTCTGATGAGCGAAGTGCAGGGATCCGTTGAGAGTTGGGCGTTTAGTTACTGTGGAGTAGTTTTTCCAATAGGAAACCCGGGGGTAACGTACATAGGAATGTGCAAAAGGGGAAGCCAGAAGAACTGAAAGGTGAGCCATAAAATGAATAGGGAATGTGCTTGGTTTTGTACACAGAAAGAGATTGAGGAACCTTGCTACTTTTTTCCAAGTGGTTTTATAATATTTCAATCATAAAAGATTTTGTGTTTTTTATACAGTGGGGGGGAAAAATATTTAGTCACCACAATTTGCAAGTTCTCCCACTTTAAAAAAGAGAGAGGGGCGCAATTAAATCTGGTGGATCTCAACTATGAAGATAAAAAAAAGAAAAAAAATCCAAGAATCACATTGTCTGATTTCAAAAGGTTTATTTTCAAATTTGGGGGAAAATAAATTTTGGGCAACTACAAAGTTTATCCATTCTTTGTTAATTTTTCTTTGTTGGCAATGACAAGGTCAAATGTTTTTTGTAAGTCTTCACAAGGTTTGGGACACATTGTTTTGGGGGTTTTTGGCCCATTCCTCCATGCAGTCCCTTCTAGGCGTAGTTTTGGGGCTGTCGCTGGGCAAAAAAAAAAACAGACTTTCAAATTCCTCCCCAGGTTTTCTATGGGGGGGTTTAGATCTGGAGACGGCTAGGCCACTCCAGGACATTGAAAATGCTTCTTTGAAGCAACTCCTTGTTGGTGGGAAGTGCTTGGGGTCAGTCAGCTGAAAGACCCAAACACGTTTTTATCTTCAATGCAAAATTCACATACATGCCCCATTCATTCTTTCATTGGGAGGATAGTTGTTGGTCCTTTGCAGAGAAACATCCCCAAAGCATGATGTTCACAGTAGGTATGGTGTTCTTTGGATGCAACTCAGCATTCTCTCTCCTCCAAACACGACGAGTTGTGTTTCTACCAAATGCTCTCTAGCAACTTCAGATGGGCCTGGACATGTACTGGCTTAAGCAGGGGGACACGTCTGGCACTGCAGGATCTGAGTCCCTGGCGGCGTAGTGTGTTACTGATGGTAGCCTTTGTTATGTTGGGCCAAGCTCTCTGCAGGTAATTCACTAGGTCCCCCCGCATGGTTTCTAGGATTTTTGCTCACCGTTTCTTGTGATCATTTTGACCCATGGTTGTTGATCTTGCGTGGAGCCCAGATGGAGGGAGATTATCAGTCGTCTTGTATGTCTTCCATTTTCTATTTCTTGCTCCACGGTTGATTTCTTCACACAAGTTGCTTGCCTATTGCAGATTCAAGTCTTCCAGCTGGTTGCAGGGCTACAATTTTGTTTCTGGTGTCCTTTGACAGCTCTTTGGTCTTCACCATAGTGGAGTTTGGTGTGTGACTATTTTGAGGTTGGGACAGGTGTCTTTTGTACTGATAACAAGTTCAAACAGGTGTCATTATTAAAAGCAATGAGTAGAGGACAGAGGAGCATCTTAAAGAAGACGTTACAGGTCTGTGAGAGACAGAAATCTTTCTTGTTTGTAGGTTATTAAATACTTATTTTCCACCATCATTTGCAAAAATATTTATTTCCAAATCAGACAATGTGATTTTTGAGATTTGTTTTCTCATTTTGTCTCTCATAGTTGAGGTCGACCTATGATGTCAGTTACAGGCCTCTCTCATCTTTTTAAGTGGGAGAACTTGCACAATTGGTGGCTGACTAAATCTTTTTTTCCCACTATATATGTCTGCCTTTCTCTAACTGGCTAAAGTCAATGTCTACAATCTGATACAACATCACCATACGGATACCACTACTTTTCAAGGAAAATATTGCTGTCCATTTCAAATTTGATAGAAAATCAGCTAGGTAAGGTATGGGCAAAGTATGTAGCACTAGAGTACTAGCAGAGAGTGAGGGGGAGGCACAATTATGGACAACACTCAAAGTCCCTGAGCCCCATCCTTTAAACAGGGCATGTGTATGGTCACTTTTTATACTTTTTGTAAGTCCACTTTGAAGTACTCATTGCACATGCAGGGTTTGATAGAATGTATGCTGACTGGTTCTCAAGTCAGCTCCAAATGAGGTTGTCTCCTGCTAGACGTTTGGGTCCTTGATGTAGTAGGGGCACATTATTGTGTCAAAGCTTTGGCCCACCAAAGGATCTTCTGGTACTTTTACACTTAAGGGACCTACCTGGGGTCCAAGAGAGCTAATGACATCCTTAAGCTGGATGAGACCCAAGACAATGGGAGTTTTGTGGATGGATGAGTCAAAAATTTAACTGTTTAACGTACAGTCGAACATACTAACATAATAACCTCTTTCAAACCCTAGATGATATTAGGGTGTTTTGCTGTCAGTGGGACACAAAATCTAGTTCCTCAGCGATGGAACTATGAATTCGGGATTGTATCAGGAAATTCTACAGGTTATCCATTTCTAAACGAAAACACAATAAAAGGTCTGCCTTCAAGCAAGACAAAGATTTTATATACCTAACTTTGGAATGGCAAAATACATACCGTACTCTATTTTCTAGAGGAAACTAAATGGTCTCCAATAGAGCCTTCTGACATTCATGTGATGAAGAAGTCCTGTAAAGAACAGTTGGCCAAAAATGCTTTAAATCATAAATCAATATAATCGTAAATGTTTGCATGCATTCATTCACTGAAAACACTACATTACCCCTAAGATGGTGCCAAAATGCAACTTTGCTGCACAGCTTTCTGCCTGGGCCCCCCCTTGT